>CM010613.1:16800598-17052119 GCA_003430845.1 Xanthoceras sorbifolium | reverse complement strand
TTAGTTCTTAATCAAGAACTAGTTTAGTTCTTGATCAAGAACTAGTTTAGTTCTTGATCAAGAACTAGTTTAGTCTTGATCAGAACTAGTTAGTTCTTGATCAGAACAATTGATTAAGAATAGTTCAATCAAGAACCAAATTAGTTCTTGATCAATGAATTTAGTTCTTGATCAAGAACAAATTGAACAAGAAGTTCTTAATCAACAACTAATTTAGTTCTTGATTCAGTGAATTAAATTAATTCTTTAAGAATAATTCTTAACAAGAACTTAGCTGTTGATTAGTGAAATTAGTTCTCGACCAAGAACAAATTAGTTCTTATCTTGATCACAAACAAATTAATGCTTTCTTTTTCTCTCTCTCTTTTCTCTCTATTTTCTTCCTCCTGATCACAAACAAAAAAGTTTTCATCAAGGGCATTCAAGGGTTTAAACTAAAATAGGTGTTATTTTGGAAAGAATCATCAATCTAGTGCTAATTCTCTAAAGAGCGGTGAGAACGGTGTCATTTCTCACCATTTTCTCTAAAATAAACCACTTTTGGATACAAGTTGCATTATTTAAAACTTAGCTGTCTAGTAAGGAGTCAAACAAGCAATGAAATATTTGAATTCACTTTAAATCTGTCTAAGTATACAAAAAAGGTTTTTGCACAAACTACTTTTCAAAATATAGTCATAGAAAGACCAGTTGCATGATTTGAAACTTTGCTATATTATAAGGGGTCAAATGAGCATTGGAATATCTGAATTCGCTTTAAATCGATCTAAGTATGCAAAAAATTTTTTACACAAACTACCATTAAAAATATAGTCAAAAAAAAATATGATGTTAATCCTTATAAACAAACAGGAAAAAACATAATAAACTACAAACCTGCACAGGTACAGAAGGTCCAGCTTCATCAACACGATTCCCACCATCGTCGAATAAAGCCCGCACCTGACCAAAGTAAATAATTAATTTACTTAAAATGGACTGAGCAATTCGTGTTTTCGCATACAAGTGTAAGCAGTGAGTTTCTTTTAAAGAATTAAAGTTCCCATAGTTTCAAATACTAATTTACCAACCTTTCCAAAGGCTTCTCCACATACTACTACGTCCCCTCTTTTAAGGGTGCCATTTTGCACAATAAATGTAGCTACAGGCCCTTTAGATTTATGTAGACCAGCCTCAATAACTGTGCCCTTAGCATTTCTGTGAGGATTAGCCTTCAACTCTTGCAACTGACAATCATGGATAATATCAGAATAAAGAACAACACAAATATTGCATATGCTCAAACATATGCAGCTAGTTATCTTTTCATGGGTACATTTCAGAAGGTAGCTCATTGAAAGAATATGATTACAGAAGTTTAATTTAAGGCTTTAACAGAATCAAGATAGTACTAGTCCATGCATCTGTAATATATGTATTAAGAATAATCCCTTTTGCCCTTGTTGGATTTTAAGCACTTCAAGGTATAACTTGACTCATAGCTTGTATATCAATTAAGGAAGAAAGGGAGATTAATCCTTGCATGTATTTTTTACAAACAAACTTAAAAAAAATTAATAAAGAAGAAAATAGAACTGTGAAGGTAACCGTAAGAACTCAAAAATTATATTTTTTCTCATCACAAGAAAATTATCAAAGCAAGATATCACTAACCAATATAGTTTACATACCTCTGCAACAAGCATAATGGTTTCCAGCAAATCATCTATATTCTCCCCTTTAAGAGCACTTATCTGTTCAAGAAACAGAGTATAGGCATTGACAAAAGGTAAAAGTATAAAAAATTATGCATTTACTGTTAAATGATAAAGACCTGAACCATTGGGATGTCACCACCCCAATCTTCTGGCATCAGACCGATGGAAGAAAGCTCTTGCATGACTCTTTCTGGATTAGCTCCATCTTTATCTATCTGGAATAGTGTAAACATTAAAACTGAGTCAGCAGGTCCTTTTGCAATCACTTAGCAAAGCATAAGCATTTCCTAGTGCCAGTATTTCCTGCCTTCTTTCTTTCTGACAGAAAAGAATATGTCATTGTACTTGACATACCTTATTTATAGCTATCACAATAGGTACTCCAGCTGCCTTAGCATGAGCTATGGCCTCATTTGTTTGAGGACGAATACCATCATCAGCAGCCACTACGATGACAGCTATGTCTGTCACCCTTGCTCCACGAGCTCTCATAGCCCCAAAAGCCTACAGCAACAGACAAACATATATCATTTTAAGGCAAGAAAAGTGCATGCAAGCTACAGTTCAAAGTTGATTTTGTATAGAAAATAGCAGAAAAAAGTGTAAGTTGTCAAAGCAATGATTATTCCACCGTAAATATCATCTAGCAGAACCAATAGGAGAATATACTGTCTATTTGGCAAAGAAAGTGATTACACAATTTACCTCATGTCCAGGAGTATCAAGGAAAACACATGGTTGCAGCTTGCCATCAATAGGTACCAATAACTTATATGCCCCAATTCCTTGTGTGATGCCCCCGGCTTCCAAGGCAGCCACCTGCAAAATAATAGCAATAAGGCTTCTATGAAAATTGAGCAGATATTCACATTAATAACTGCAAACACGTTTAAGAATCAAGTTAAAGCAATATCCTTTTAGACATAAAAGTAACATTTTCTATGCAGACAGCCATTTTGACAAGATTGTATCGCTTTACTAATAAAATTAAATTAATTAAATACAAAAGGTATTAATATTTGACCTAGAATAACAAATAATAAGACCTTAAAAAAATTTCTGAGAACAAAAGGTGTAAACTGGAATAGAAACGACCACATTGAGATAATTATTCAACATACCTTGCTTTTACGGATATGATCCAAAAGAGTTGTCTGCAAATGTGTACAGTAATTATGTAATAGCAAATGTCGCCATTGAAATAGAATTTTCTTCTTATTTATTTTCACTGACATTCTCATAAAAAACCGAAAAATAAAATAATAACTAATTAATGCAAAATAGCTAATTAACAGAAATTTACAGAGTTTATATCGAATTACCTTTCCATGATCGACATGACCCATAATGGTAAGGACAGGAGGCCTGTCTTCCAGCTTGTCCAAGTCTTCTTCATCAAAAATTTCTTTCTTCCTGGCCATTCTTCCATTTTAACTGGGTCCACATCCAAGACTTCCACATCATACTCTTTACAAATCATCTTCACAATGTCTTTGTCCAGAGTTTGTACCCCATCAGGTTAATCCCTTTGAATACCGGTACCCAAGGATTTCACCTTCATTAATGGCCAAGTTGTAGGCCAAATCCTCTATCGACATACCTTTCTCCTCAACCTCAAGGATGTCTGCTTTGACAGGAGCTGCTTCTTGGGCAGCTTGATTCTAGCTGCTTTCCGGCTTGCTTTACTCCATTTCCTCCCTTTCCTTGCTGCACCAGGAATGGAAACATTCAGTTCAGATGTCTCCTCATCAGGAATCCTCATCATCATCAACAATCCGTCTCCGAGGTCCTCCAGCTGCCACCCTTTTTGTTACGGTAATCATCCCTGAATTTTCCAGGCGCAGGGCTCTTTCCAGGTTTTGTTCGGGCTAAGACTGTTTTGAGCAATAAGAGGATCGACCACCGGTTTCTTGGTTGCAAACTTGTCTACTAGAATTGGTTTTCGCTCTTTACTTTTCACACCCAAATTAGTTTCATCAGTAACAGACGACTTAGGAGCCGCATCCACATCTTTTAAAATGACAGGTTTCTTTATCATGGGAGGAGGAGGTACTGATGGCTTTGATTGTAGTTTGGGTTGAGGTCTCAAAGGTGGCTGAGCAGGCCTCATAGGAAGATTAGATTGAGACTCCACCCTTACCTCTCCTTCCATTTTAGGCTTCTCACTCTTATTACTAGGCTTTGGTGCTTCCTTAACACCTTCTGTACATTTGCCACATTATCCCCTTTTCGCCACACACTTTTCAAAGTCTTGGTCTTCCTAGTTCCCTCTGAATTGATCGGTTTAACATTTTTAGGATTAGCATTAGTGGTAGATGGAGTCAATTTATCTACATTTGCATTTCTAACTTCTTTTCTAGTCTCGAGTTTCTCAGCCTTCTCCAATACCTCATCAAGTGACTCAATGACCTTACTCCTCTCTTCTTCATCCAAATCCTCGCCAACTCTTGCTGGGTCCCAACCCACAGAATTCATGCCTACAACGGGATTGTTCTTGGCTTCTGAAGACTTCAACGCTGGTTTAGGAGCAGGCTTAAGGACAATTCCACTATCATCATGATCATCTTTATTATTTCCTGTATAAGTGTTAGAATCAAGAGACACCGACCCATTGCTTGATCAGCAATGAAATCAGCTTTTGTTGTAGTTGTTGTAGCTGTAACAGAATATCTACAGAGGGCATCTCTTTGTACTCCTATAATTGCGTTTGGACAAGGAAACTCTCCTAACTAAAGAATAGAGGACCACTCTGATGAACTCGTGCCTACAACACTTACACTTCCAAAACTAACCAAAGAAGCCAGAGATGGCATCGTCCCTACCAGAACCAACATGCTCAAATACAAAATAATTCAATTTCTAACCACTGCAACACTTCATTCTACAAAACCCATCTGAATTTCTTAATGAAAAATCTGTTTCCAGTAATTCAAGAAACAACGACGATAAACTTGAACAAATAAAACGAAAGCAAGATAATCATACCTCAACTGGGTCTTGTGTTGGAAACTTAATAATGCAAAAGCACTTTGAAGGAAAAAGCTGCAATTTTTTGTGGACAGAAAGAAGTGGGAAAATTTATTGTGGTGGTGGTGAGAAGAGAAGAGAGAAGCTATATTGGTTGGGCTTGGGTGAGCGTAAGTGTGGGTGTGGATGGATGTGGGTGTGGCTGTGGCTGGTTCTCCGCCTGTCAAAATCTTTTTTTTTTTGTGATAAGGTCTTTTTAAACTTTTTCATTGTTTTTCTATTTTCTCTTCATTTTCATTTTCCTTTCTTTGTTCCTTCCTGAAAATCAACAAAATATATAAACAAAGGTAAAAAAAAAATAATTGTAATATGTGGGCTCATTATACCCGCTCGTTATAAGCGGGTTTGGGGACTACTTCAACAAATAGTTATAAAAATGAGTAATCGTATCGATTAATAATTACTAATTACTAAATAAGTTCTATTTTTTTTTTTTGATCAAATTGATCACTATAATTTCATAAGTTACAGAGGGGTCCTTATACTTTATTTCATTTATTAAATTGTAAATAAGAAATTTCTTTTTAGCTTTCTCTTTCCTTGGCAAGATTTGGTTAAATTCTTTTCCCACGTCTAGCCTATAGTTTGCTTGATTGCTGACCATAAGGGCACGTTTGTTTCATTGGATTGGATTGGATTGGATTGGACTATTTTATGGGATTAGATTGGATTGGATTAATTAGTACTGTCATTGTGTTTGGTGCAGTACGGATTGGCTTAAAAACATAGTACTATTCTTTGTTTGGGATTAGATTGGATTGAATTGGACTATTTTCATTATGTTTTATATGTAAATATAGTTTGAGATTGGTTTATTATATATTAAATTAATTTTAAAGTAAAAAATTATTTAAACCAATAATAGAAATTAAATATGGTTAATTTTTTTAAATAAAATATTTATACTACTTTTAAAAAATAAATATAACTATTTATAATGAATTTTTAAAAAACCTAACTTATATATATATATATATATATATATATATATTAAACTTGTAGCACCCCCCCCGACCCGATCCGGCCGACCGACCCGGGGAGCGTTACACGACTTTCACATCTTTTCAAAACTTCATTTTACATTTGAAAATCATTGTGAGCCCATAAAACAGTTTAGAAATCCTTTTCAAGTGAGCCCATAACAATAAATAAACTTTTCACGAAAATTCGGCAGAGTACCGTTTATTTTCGGACTTTCCAAAAACCTGTTTTTTACACAAACAATTCCAAAACAATTTCCACAACACTTCTATAGAATTTCAAACATTGCGCATCTGCCGTTTAGTGCGACTTATCAAACCTTTCATCACAATTTATAAAATAAAACAAATCAGACTTTACTATTTACTTTTAAATAATAAAAGACAGAAATCATACAATAATTATTACAAACGTTTACAAAACGTTTTACAAATTCCCCTGTATATGCATGCTTTCAGAATATATATACACATAACATAAATATAGTACCCAACTGTACAATCTCTGTGACTCGGTCTGCAACTTGCTCTTCCTTCAGTCTCTAGCCTCGTCCGATTCCTGGTACCTACGCGTTAGAAACAAACTAACGCGCTAAGCATAAAGCTTAGTGGGTGTACTATAAACTCAATTAATAATAATCACAATATAAATATTTCAAAACAATTCCATTTCTATGCATTCAAACAATTAAATTTCGAAAATCAAAAGCATTAAACAGTCCAATTACTTTAATTTCAATAATGAAGTCGATAATAGATATCATACAATAAATCATTCGGTTCACTTTTCAATTTCAATCAATTTCTGGACCACTAGAATACTAAACATTCTAGGACTGGAATATGGGTCAATGTGACGTCGGGGTTGCCCCGCAACAACAGTCACGATATCACGTGATTGTCCGAGATTGCCCCGCAACAACAATCACTAATATCATCGCGATTGTCCGAGATGGCCCCGCAACAACAATCGCTAGTATCATTGATGATCGTCCGAGATTGCCCCGCAACAACGATCACTAAAATCGATGTGATTGTCCGAGATTGCCCCCGCAACACAATCACACAAGTAATAACGGCGCAGTACTGCTCAGTAAAACCCAGCTGGTAGTACCAACCTCCTATATCCTATCTATGTCTAAGTATCCTAGGGCCGTTACAATAAGCAATATTCACAATCAATACTCAATAATATACATTTCTCACACATATTTTTCATGAATATCACAATATTCATACAAAAGTATAAGTCATGTATTTTAACGAATTCGACACAATCGAAATACGATCAAAACGCGATCTAACAATAAAACCAGTTCAAAATCAACAATAGGTGCTTCAATCATCAATTTTTCTTATAAGCAAACACTTTTCATACAAAAATCGAAAGTCGAAATCTTTTAACGAAATCGAAAACTTTTAACGAAATCGAAAACGAAACATAAACGAGAAACGAAATCGAAAACTAAAACGAAAAAAGTAACGAACTACTACTCGAAACGATTTCGAAAAACGAGAGTACACCTACCTCGGTACCGTTTTTCCGTCTCGAACCAACCGCGGTTCCACGATTTCTTTCCCTTCTCTTTTTCCTTTCCTCCTTCTTCCCTCTTCTTCTCTTCTCTTTTTCTTTTCTTTCTTCTTTCTTACTCTTTCTTCTTCTTCCGTTTTATCTTCTCTTCTTTCTCTCTTCTTTCTCTCTCTTTTCTTCTCATTTTCTCTCTTTTTTCGCGACTCTTTCCTCTCTCTTTCTCTTCTGTTCTGTTTTCCTCGCTTCTGCGAGAAACTTTTTCTTTTTTTATATTTTTTTCGCTATCGCGACCGCCGTCGCGGACCTGTGGTCGCGCCACCAGGTCGCGATGCTCACTGGAGTGCGCCGCACCGCCTTCCTCGCGAGCGCGCCTTGGTCGCGTTGCTCCTCTGCCTGCAGTTTTGACACTTTCATCGCGAGCATCCATCGCGACCTGTGGTCGCGGTGGCTGGTCGCGATGCTCACTGCCAGGTTTTGCCATTTTCATCGCGAGCAAAGCCATCGCGACCTGTGGTCGCGGTGACTGGTCGCGAGTACTCACCTGCCAGATTTTGCGTTTTTCACCGCGAGCGAGCCATCGCGACCTGTGGTCGCGGGACCAGGGTCGCGATACTCACTGGTCCAGTTTTCAATTTTTTTTTTTTTTCATTTTTCACGTATTCAATCGGTCCGCTGGAAATCATAAAATAACCATACATTTAATTACATTTTCACCCCCCTCAAATAGTAAAATTTTATTTTCACATTATATAAATTTAATTACCCGAAATCCGGGATGTTACAAAAACTATTATAATTCATTCCTAATTTAGGGAGATGGACACTACTTGATGAAATTGGACATGATAATTAATATGTAATGTTTTTGGTACATATGATTGGAATAAATTATTACTGTGATTAGATTTGATAGTATGACACTGGATAAAATCAGGCTGAATTAAATTAATTTTTATATATAATAAATTATTTTAAATTAAATAAAAATAGTACATGTTATTTTTGGTGTTAGAATGAGATTGGATAAAATCAGATTTGATTAAATTAATTTTTTTAAATATTATATAATTGAATTAAAATTATTTAAAATAAATCTAAATAAATATAAATATTTTTAAAATTAATTATAAATAAATATATTATAGTAATTAATTAATATAAAAATATTTTTTTATTAATAGTAAAAATAAATATTTAAATTTATTATTAAAAAAAAAGCATGGGACAAATTGTCCCATGCTTCCAGGGCGGGACTAAAAGTCCCGCCTGGGCGGGTTTATTTTTGTGCATGGATTTGGAGAATCCAATCCCATGCCAATCAAACAAGATTGTTTTAAATTAACCCATCCTTTGCCAACCCAGCAAAATGAAGCAGAAAAGTCAAATGATTGATCATTAATGTGGATTCCTGAATCTTGTCTGCAAAAAACTATATGGACCTCCAAAAAAATCTGGGAATTATTTGTAATGCCTCAAGGATTTTTCGGTATGAATTTTCTAGGCTCGAGGATATGCATCATCTAATTGCATGGAAGCCCAAGAGTTTTCAGACTCGGATTAAGTTGGATTATATTTGTTTATAGTGGAAAAAATGGATCAATTGTTCATGTCATCAAAGAAGGCAATCAAAGTCATGAACAGTACTGTATACGCATGAACATTAACTTGGCATCTCCTATAAATAGCCCCCATTTGTAAATTAAAAGGGATATCAAAAAGAAAAAGAAGAGGGGATCCTAGACAGAAAGTTCAGCTGAGTTCGTTCCAACAGCTCTTAGCTGCGGCCTAGGGCCAATTTTCACCATTTTTCACTCTTCAAAACAACAACCATCATCATTAAACACCAACGCATTATTGGTTTTACGATTACATCGATTATTAATCAAGGAAGACGAAGATCTGCGGAAGAGAAGTCTCAGCCGGACCAAAGCGGATTTTGACTCTACACGTCTCCGAATGGGTTGTATTGCATCCTTTTTCTTTTCTTTATATTTATTCGATTGTATGAGTAGCTAATTTTGTTGTTAGGTGGTCGTAGGAACCATGAATGGATTTGGATATTTGATTATGTAATATTTTCTATGTGTTATTTCATGATATTGATTTTGAGCATATTTTATATTATTACTTTGTGTTTAATTCTTGTATTTTGCAATTGCGAAAGTAGATTGCATGCTCTTTGATGATAATCGATTTGATATTTATTGTAATATTATATGAGAAATCATTGAAATTGCAATAGGGCTTAATTGACTCAAGAATCAATACTAGGTTAGTTTCGATAAGAAATTACTTAATTAACCTTTGTATTAGATTAACGACGGTTTTCAATTAAATGCACTCTAGGACCAATAGGTGTATTTTATTGAATTCACATACCATTGCGAGACCAATACAATGTGGTGTGGCCTTAGTTGAAGAAGTCTTATCATGTTAATAACGTACTTCGTAATAATCAATGTTTCTTTATCCGGGATTGGGACCGTGTGACCACCTAGCTTTCCTTCCATCTGAATTCGTCTTGCTTATTTAATTGTTTTAGTTGTTAATTTTAGTTTAATCAAATCTCAAACATCACTTGATTTATTTTACCGCTTTAGTATAATCTCTAGTTTTAGAATTAGTACCACCACTTCCTTGTGGATTCGACTCCGTACTCACAGAAATTTTATTACTTCGACACATCCTACACTTAGGATTTATTCTCACGGGTTTGAGCGTGTCAACGGGGCAGTACGCTTGGTGCCAGACCCAGAATAGATGGCGGCTCATTAAATGGAAAGGAACAGTTTGTCCTTTGGAGAATTGGACGCATGGACAGAGCACAGATAAAGAGGTTGATTTGGGCGCTTATCATTGGACGACGGGTACAACAAAAGAAGCATAACAAGTCTCCCCTGTTGGATAGACATACCTTATAGGGTCAAGAAAAGGACATGTGGTAAGTAGAGATGGAGATATAAGAGCAAGGAGGACAACGGGAAGGAGTTAAGAGATATTTTTGGTGAAAGAATATGAATACAAGTACTTAAGAGATAAATTCGATCTAACTTGATCGTCATAGTGGAAATCCGGGGAGATCCCGAATTTCTTTTAACCATTTCTCATTGTGTAGGTTTCAAACACAAATCCAACAAATCAAATGATCGAAACAAGAGAAAAAATCATTGTACACGTGGCGAGGCAAAATCTGAATCTAGTGTCCAGATTTTACCGTCAACAGTTTGGCGCTACAAGAAGGGCTAAATCTTGACCTTTGAGGAAAATCTTGAAAAAAAAAACATAACAAAACCCAGCCAGTATGGACCCGCAAAACCCAGCACACGAGAATTCAAACCACAACGAAACACGAGAATTCGAACCACAACAACCAACTAGAAAATCAAACACCTACCCAGACAAGCATCACTAACCAAAGACTCACCAAATAGGACCCAGTAGCTACCCCACCCCCGGTTTGCCGGAGCAGACCATGCAAGCCATGAGAGATGTCGGTTTCCATTACCAGAAGTTCATGGAAATCATGAAGGGTAAATTCTAGCCTACTCCCAGGATGAACACACCTCCTGGAGTAGAGAATCTTATTGCTAGATCCTCATAAACAGAATAGACAACCTAGAGTAACAGAAGAGTGACAAGAGGAAATGAAAATTAAAAATGGTTCAGAATGATTCGAAGGAGTCATTAACTAACAACGATTCATCATCGAGTGAAACGTTAGCTACAAAAACTATAAAGTTAAGAAAGAAGAAGCGATAAAGTTCTTCTAACGAATCATAAAGTTCATCAGATGTAGAGATGGAGTTAAAGGGGTACAAAGGTTAACGGTAAGACCAGAAACGGGGAAGAGGTTGGATTACGGAGTCGGAGCCACAGGAAATGAAAGAAACTTAGGATAAAATAATCTAAGAAATACCATTATGAATAGAGGTCAGTACCTGTCAACTATTAAAACGTATGTCAAGGAGGATCCTATTTTTGGAGTTTATGCTATTAGGATTATGCTCAATAGTAAAAGTGTAATAGTATATTTGGCAATCGATCTCATATAAATAAAAGTGATTTCTGTTTTAACAAATCTTATAGCAATTATATCAATTGTCTACAGTAAATAATCATAGGGTCAAGAGACTATGAGAAATAAAAGAATTGTTCGTAAATCTGGATATGTATGAGACAGACACAATTATTTAGTTAGTCTCAAATAATATTCACAACTTAAGATACAAGGTTGGGCGCCTTTATCTTGTTAAAGTTGTAGATTCTTTTGTTAGCATTTGAGCAGGATCAAATGTGATATGATGAGTCTAAAATCATAGAAGTGTCTTTGAACAAAAGAATCTAGTGCACTGGGTGCATTAAATAGGATCACTGTAGAAAATTTATCTGCAACCGTCAGTGGATAAAAGTATTCTACTGAGACAATCGGAGAGTCTATCTCAATCCTAAGATAAATGATGAACTTATGGTTGCATGCGTTATCATTTGAGTTGTCAATGAGTACGATTATATCGCATAGTCTATCCTCGATGGTTTGGTGGTATTCACATGTATATCGATAGAGGACATTATTTATAGAAATAGACATCGTGACTACATCTAACAAATGTCAGTAGAATACCATCATATGGATGTTTTAAGGTATTGAATATTAAATCTTAACGTTGAGTTTTCAATAGTGACTATTGAAAAATGGCTTCTAGACAAGTCAAAATATCCAAGTTCGAAAACATGGACATATGAGTAAATATGGTAACTTGGAGAGTTATAGACGGTCTATGAGCTCTTGGCGATTACTAGTATTTTTCACGATGATACACTTTTTCCACTTAGGTTGTCTAGGGTACGAATTAGTACGCTCTGTAACACCCTCTGACCCAAATCCACTCGGACCGAATCAGAGAGCGCTACTATACACTAAAATCTAACTTTTACTGTTAATAACCATAATTTAAAACTATATTAAAAACATTTGAAAGTGGTCCAAATAAATTTCCGAAAATCTTGCCAAAGTTTCCTCTGTTTTTCTGACTTTCCAAAACCTGTTTACAGTTAAAATTCATAAAATCAACTTCCAAATTCTTAAATCAATTTTGCGCACACTTCCAAATATAGTGCGACTTACTAACCAATTTATCACAAGATAATATATATATATATATATATATATATATATATATATTCAGATAATGTAAACAGATAATAAAATATTTACATAGCGGAAGCTCTTTAAATATATACAAACAGTTTATGTATATGCATGCGGTATCAAAATATATAATCTTATTACAAACGAACTACCAAAATATATGCAGGAAAGATGTGATTCCGGACTTTGGTTCTGCAGTCTCTACTCTTCTTTATCTTTATCGCCTTTGAAACCTTTGTTACCTGCGTGTGAGAAAACTCAACACGCTAAGCATATTGCTTAGTGGATATACAGAAAATTGTATATATAAATATACTATATCAAATATGTTTATCTATTTTCGATCAAAATATAAATCACATATAATTAAATCATATATGGGGCTCATATCAAATCAAATCATACATTCAACCAGTATAATATCCAAAATCAATCAACAGGCAAATTCTTCATAATTTCTCAAATGTTTTCATATAACAAATCAGTTTTCAGATTGGGCTCCTGACATATAAAACATAAGTTATCGGACTGGATTACAGGTTGTTCGGCATCGGACACACAAACGGGGCTACCCGTCGAACATCAGATCAGAATGGAACACCAACGGAATCACCCGCTGTAAATGTCCCATGACAGAATTTAGAACCCTAGGACCGGCACTTTGGGCCTGTACTATCCAAAGGGTGGTATAATCGGCACAATACTGTTCATATAGAAACCCAATTGACATGTCAACCTCCTATATCCATATCTATGTTCATACATATCAGAGCCAAAATGTTTTCTCAAATCCAATGTCAACATATTTCATTTTTTTCCAGAATCATCGAGTTCAACTTATTCAATTTCAATACATATCGAAATATCTATATATTTGAAATTCAAATTTCATCAAATATAATATAACGGAAATATACGAATATATTTCTAAATCCATAATCACATCAAATCAATCCAAAATATACTCAAACGTATTTCATAATTCCATTTCGAATCAAAATGCCCCAAAATCATTTTCAACAATATATTTTCATAACAATACTATCATCAAAACGTATTAAAATCAATTCCGAATAGTATTTATAATCAAAATTTCAGATATAATCTATATTTCGATAATTCACGATTCAAATCATTCCAGAATCAATTTCAAATTATCAACTGTAAGCAATATAATCCAAATAACTCAAAATAAATCAAATGAAATCAATCCAAAATATTCTAGAAAACGGAAAAATTCAAAAACACATGTACACTGAACCAGAATTATAATCTATAATCCATATAATTCAACTAATTCAAAAACTCTAAAATTCGACAGTTCCGAAAATTTCTGGAAAACTGAAAATTCGAAAAATACGTGTACACCAAACCTGAACTCTTCCTCATTCTCTTTCCTTCTTCTCTTCCCCTTTTCTTCTTCTTCTTCTTCTTCTTCTCTCCTTCTTCTTCTTCTTCTTCTTCTTCTTCTTCTTCTTCTTCTTCTTTCTCTCTCATCTTCTCTCTTCTTTCTCTCTCGTTCTGGTTTCTGTAATTTTTGTGAGCTTTTGCTCACTATTCGTTGCTGGTTTCTATTTGTATTGGCACCGCTTCAATCACTCGATGCTTTTTTTTTCAAAAAATTTTGAGCCATCGCGACCGCGTACCGCGAGCGGTGGTCACGTCACTCGGTCACGTTGCTCACTGGTGGCAATTTACCACTTTCACCGCGAACAGTTACAGCGAGCGCTGGTCGCGATCCTGGTCGCGGTGCTCACTGGTCCAATTTCTCCATTTTCACCGTGAGCAGTTACCGCGATCCCTGGTCGCGATGCTTACTGTCCAAGTTTTCACCCTTTTCTTCGTGCATTATTTTCAACTGGTCAAATTGGTCCATTAGGAAACCTAAAAACATACATACATTTAATTATATTTTCCACCCCTCAAATCATAAATATCATATTCACATATTCAAGATTAATTCAATCATACTTTTCATATTTATTCGAAATTAGGGATGTTACACACTCATTCATTCTATCTTTATTTAAGAGTTCAATTTTAGTTCTTTAGTGGAATGAACTAAAATTAATGGATCGGACCTAAGTGAATCATTTGTTGATTGTGATTAGGTTGTGTCTATTAGAGCTTAAATTTAGATAGCCCGCTAAGATCCTCAATCCACACAAACTTGAATGGATCACTAGTTATATACTATCGGTGTAACATCCCTAATTTCAAATAAGTAATTTTGAATATGTGGATATAATATTTCTGAATTGAGGGGTGAAAAATGTAATTACATGTATGTTTATTTTTATGGTTTCCAGATGGACTAGATGGAGTGGTCCAGAAAGATTGCATGAAGTGAAGGAAAAAGTGGACAGTGAGTACCGTGACTCCTCACCGCGACTAGAGATCGCGATGAGCTCCTTGCGGTGAAAAATGGTGATTTCTGGCAGTGAGCACCGCGACCACAGATCGCGCTGACTAGCTCACGGTGAAAAATATCAAATTCGGGCAGTGAGCAACGCAACCACCAGCGCAACCATGATACCGCGATGGGTGCTCGCGATGAAAGCCATGGAACTTCTCCAGTGAGTACCACGACCAGGTGGCGCGACCACAGGTCGCGATGACGGTCGCGATGACCGAATTTGTATAAAAAAAGAAAGCTTCTCGCGGAAGCCAAACAGAAAAGAAGAAGCAGAAAACGGGAAAGGCAGAAAAAAAGAAGAGAAAGAAAAGAAAGGAGAGAAAGGAAAAGATAGAGAGAAGAAGAAGAAGAAGAAGGAGAGAAGAGAAGGAAGAAGAGAAGAAAAAGGAAATGAAGGAAAGAGAAAAGGAAAAATCCAGAAGGAAAGAGAAAAGGAAAAATCCAGAAGGAAAAAGGTGTAGGAACGGTATCCAGGTTGGTGTACACTTGTTTTTAACGTTTTTATGTGTTTTGATTTACATCTGAGTTTTTGGATAATTTAGTATAGATATGTTTATAATGTTTTTCTATTGAATAATTTCGATTTACTCGTATCTATTGTATTTCGATTGTTGAATATGTTGGGAATAAATTGTTTCAGAATTTCGAATGAACAAATCACTGAATTTCCATAAAATTATATATATATTGTTCTTAATATCGATTGAATTTTTCTAATAATTGAGTTTGAATTCGATTTGTATTGTATTGAAACGGCCCTAGGATACGTAGACATAGAAATGGATATCGGAGGTTGGTATACCAGCTGGGTTCATTGAGCAGTACTGCACCGATATTGATATTGATATTGATGATTTATTATGTACCTCCTCATGGATTCGTCCAGGGGTAGGGAGATACGTACCTCCTTACGGATTCGTCTTGGGGTAGGGAGACATGTACCTTCCTAAGGATTCGTCCTGGGATAGGGAGATATGTACCTCTCTAGGTTCCAAACCCTCGATCTTAGGGTAGGGAGATACGTACCACTCTTAGGATTCGTCCTAGGGTGGGAGTTATGTTCGACAGACAGCCACTGTGGTCGAACTACCCATATTCCAGTCCTGGTTTATGTTGAGTATTCCAGAGGGCCAGAATTGAAGTGACTTGAATGATATGTTTATAAGTGACTTTAGAAATTGATTTTATTAGTTTATTTCAGTATCGAAGTTAAAATGATTGTAAAGAAATTGAGAATTTCATTTGGTATGAATTATTCACTTGATTTGATTGTTTTTCTTAAACGGATTTCATATGATTTAAATTAGTGACTGAGTTGAATATTGTACTGTTTTATTTACGTTCGTATTGTGTTATTTATAATATGAAAATTATGTTATGCTTTTGATAAATGAGTTTAGTGTACACCCACTAAGCTATATGCTTAGCGCGTAGGTCACAGGGATACCGAGACAGAGAAAGAGTAGAGAGGAGGTATCTGCAGCTTGAAGAGTTCAGAGTTACTACATTTATTGGGTAGTTATATAGTTTTGTATGTTATACTCTATAAGCATGCATATACAGAAGTCTGTAAGTTTAATGAGTATATATGTTTTGTAAATAATTTTCTGATTTCTGTTTTTCATTTTTAAGGTTTGTAAATATTGAATTATGAATTATGTTCTGTTAAACTGTTGGAAAGTCACACTAAACGGCAGAGTGCGCATTTGAATGAAGTGATATGTGAAGTGTTGTTGTGAAATTATTTGATTTGATTTTTATTTGAAACAGGTTTTGGGAAATCAGAAAAACAGAGGAAACTCTGCCGAAATTTTTGAAATTAAAGTTTGATGGGCTCACTAGAAACATATTTTTAAATTACAAATTTATATGATTTTATACGGTTTTCTGTTTATAAACAGAATTAAGAAAGTATTTGAAAACCCGGTAACGCTCCCTGGGTCGATCCAGCCGGGTCGGGTCAGGGGGTATTACATTTTAGTGGTATCAGAGCGCGGTTTAGGCGTTTCTGGACCAAAAGAGTCTGTATATACATGCATTGTATAAGAATACCTATAGGATTATATAGGATAAAGAGAAATAGAAGGAAGTGGTGATAAACCTGAGAGTCCCGCCAGCGTGGCTGGGGGAGTATCCAGAGAGTCAGTCAGTCCTAGAGCGGCTGGACCAGAAGTTCAAGGTCAGCTAGCATTTATGCAGCAAATGGCTGAGTTCTTTCAAAATGTAGCTAGAGCAGCACCACGAAGATCAGCCATAGAACGATTGGCTAAATACAGAGCCACGGATTTTATGGCAGAAACGATGAGGATGCATCTGCAGCAGAATACTGGTTTGAGAGGATTGACAGAATATTAGAGCAGATGCACTGCACATCTGAAGAGAGACTGGAGTGTGCAGTATCGCTATTGCAAGAGGATGTTTATCAATGGTGGACCTCCATTATACAGTCAGTGCGACCAGAGGACAGAATATGAGATTTATTTCAGAAGGAGTTCCGGAGAAAATATGTTGGTCGCATCTATTTGGATAATATGAAGAGGGAATTTACCAACCTAAAGCAGAGGCAAATGACAGTGACAGAATATGAAAGAGAATTTGTTAGGTTGAGTAAATACGCTAGAGATATGGTGGCCACAGAGGCGGATAAGTGCAGAAGGTTTGAAGATGGATTGAACGACTATATTCGCCTACAGGTTGTGTGACATTTCTACTTTCTACATAATGAATTGTAAATATATGAATAAAATATTGATTATTTGAGGAATGTTACAGGTTGCTGCCTTTGAATTCGAAGATTTCACCAGACTCGTCTCGGCAGCTCTGAATGTAGAAAGAATTAAGAAAGAAGAGCAGGCCAGAAGGGACAGAGGTCAGCAAAGAAGAGGGGCAGGGCCATCCAGCTCATATCAGCCTCAGAGTAAGAAATTTAAGGGACCGCAGTCTAGTGGTCCAGTGCAGTCAAAGAGGCCTATACCCACAGCCAGGCCAAGTCAGTCTGCAACTTCCGTGGCCAGTACCCCTAGGAGTGCAGTTAGGGGACCAGCCTCTGCATTGTGTGATCACTGTGGAAGGAGACACCCTGGGGAATGTTGGAAGCTTACAGGAGCCTGTTTGAGGTGTGGATCCCGTGACCATTTTCTGAGGGATTGCTCACATATTAGATCTATTCCAATGCAGCAACCAGAGAGATCAGCCCCTACTACTTCCAGAAGTAGGAGGCCTAGTCAGGCAGTACCTGAAGGTGGTAACCACAGAGGAATGTCAGAATCAGTGGCAAGACCCGACAGTCGAGCTTCTGCACGAGTTTATGGTGTTAGAGCTCAGGAAGACAAGGATGCACCTGACGTGATAGCTGGTATTATTTCTATTTTTGATACTACAGCTATTGCATTGATAGATCCAGACTCTACACATTCATATATATATGTGATGCCATGCTGAAACACCGAAATCTGAAAACTGAACCTACTGAATATGATGTGTTAGTCAGTAATCCGATAGGTCAAAGTGTAGTTGTGAACCGTGTATACAGAAATTGTCCTATTCGGATACAGGAGTGTGAATTTCCAGGAGATTTGATGGAGTTGCCATTCCATGAGTTTGATGTGATTCTAGGCATGAATTGGTTAATTCGGCACAAAGTAGTGATTGACTGTGAACTGAAACGAGTGACTTTCAGAACAGCAGATGGTGTAGAAATCACAATGGTGGGTGAAAGGAGGGATTTTCTCTCCAATGTCATTTTAGCCACTGCAGCCTGCAAATTGATCAGGAAGGGTTGTGAAACATATTTGGCACAGGTGGTTGATTCCAGAAAGGTTAATTCTGAAATCCTGAATATACCCACTGTGTGTGATTTTGCAGATGTATTTCCAGAGGAGCTTCCTGGTTTGCCACCTCAGAGAGAAGTGAAGTTTGTGATTGATGTGGTACCAGGTACGTCTCCAGTATTGATAGCTCCTTACAGAATGGCATCAGCAGAACTGAAAGAACTGAAGATACAGTTATAGGAATTGCTGGATAAGGGCTTTATTAGACCCAGTGTATCCCCATGGGGAGCTCCAGTACTGTTTGTGAAAACGAAAGAGGGGTCATTGAGATTATGCATCGATTACAAGCAGCTGAATAAACTTACTATCAGGAATAAGTATTCGTTGCCTAGAATTGACGACTTGTTTGACCAGCTGAGAGGAGCCTGTGTCTTCTCAAAGATAGATCTGAGATCAGGTTATCATCAGTTGAGAATAAAAGATTCAGATATTCCGAAAACTGCATTCAGAACCAGGTATGGACACTATGAATTTGTAGTGATGCCATTCGGGCTGACAAATGCACCTGCAGCCTTTATGGACTTGATGAACAGAATATTCCGACCATACTTGGACCAGTTTGTGGTGGTATTTATTGATGATATCCTGGTGTACTCACAGACGGCAGAGGACAATGACAGGCACCTCAGAGTTGTACTACAGACCCTGAGAGAGAAGCAACTTTATGGCAAACTGAGTAAATGTGAATTCTGGTTGCCTGAAATTGCATTTTTGGGTCACATTGTGTCAGCAAAGGGTATTAAGGCAGATCCTAAAAAGATTGAAGTGATTGTGGAATGGAAGCCTCCCAGAAATATTATAGAGGTCAGAAGTTTTCTAGGCTTAGCAGGTTATTATCGACGGTTTGTGAAGGGGTTTTCTTCCATAGCAAGTCCGTTGACCAAACTACTGCATAAAAATGTTAGATTTGACTGGACTGATAGATGCCAGGTAGCTTGTGACCGATTGAAGGCGATGCTAGTTGAGGCTCCAGTTCTGATTCAGTCTGTTTCAGGTAAATACTTTGTGATCTATAGTGATGCCTCACACCAGGGTTTAGGCTGTGTATTGATGCAGGAAGGCAAGGTGGTTGCATATGCATCCAGACAACTGAAAACTCATGAACAGAACTATCCGATTCATGATTTGGAACTTGCAGTTATTGTATTTGCTTTGAAAATTTGGAGGCATTACTTGTATGGTGAGAAATGTTATATATATACACAGATCACAAGAGTTTGAAATATCTGCCTACCCAGAAAGAGCTTAATCTGAGATAGAGGCGGTGAATGGAATTGATTAAAGATTATGATTGTGTAATTGACTACTATCCAAGAAAGGTGAATGTGGTCGCAGATGCTTTGAGTAGAAAAGCACTGTTCGCTCTGAAGGCTATGAATGTACAGTTACAACTGAATCCAGATAATGCATTAGTAGCTGAATTGATATGCAGACCTAGTTTGATTCAGCAGATTGCAGAAAAACAGAAACAGGATGCTAGAATCCAGATGATATGTAGACAGATCCCAGAAGGGAAGCATCCGGACTTCTCAATCAGAACTGATGGTATTGTGTGTTTCAGAGACAGGATTTGTATTCCAGATGATGAAGAATTGAGAAAGACGATCCTGACAGAGGTACACAGTACTCCATATTCAATGCACCCAGGTAGCACAAAGATGTACAGAGATATGAGAACCCAGTATTGTGGTCTAGTATGAAGAAGGATGTGGTAGAATTTATGAATAAATACATGACTTGTCAACAGGTGAAAGCTGAACACCAGGTTCCATCAGGATTGTTACAACCAATAGCAATACCTGAATGGAAATGGGATCATATCACAATGGACTTTGTCACATGATTGCCACTCACTCGGAGTAAACACGATGCAGTATGGGTTATAGTGGATCAATTAATTTCGAGGATGAAATTTCTTAAGAGGGGAAGAATTGTAACATCCCTAATTTCGAATAAGTAATTTTGAATATGTGGATATAATATTTCTGAATTGAGGGGTGAAAAATGTAATTACATGATTTCTTGAATTTCTAAGTACCAATTAGCATCACAACTCACATACACCTATTTTAATACCTTATTATACTTCAATTGAAATCTCTATACTAAAATCAACTTAAATCCCTAACTTTAACTTACTAGTTTTCTTGGTTTTCTAGTATACAATATATATATATATAGCAAATTTCTTAAATCATTTCCAAGAAACTCAATATAGTCAAATTTAATGAATTCACTTTACACTTTCAACAATTCTTTTATTGCTTCCTTTATATCAACTATCATACTATCAATTAATTCACATGGAAATAATCTCAAAACCACAAAATACAACATCACAAAAACCCCATAATGCAAGTTCACTAGTTTAATAGCTATTTTGATTCCTTACTTAATAATTCCAATTCATGTCATCAATTAACTCAAAAACACTCCAATTACACAAATAATATTTCAATTTAAAAATTCAAACTTAAAATCATAAAATCCCCAAAACCTTACCTTACTCGTTTGGGTAGAAATCTCCATGGATGATTCCTTTGCTTTACCCACTTGATTTCCACTTGAATCAATTTGAATCCAACTAATTTCAAACAAAAACACCATAAGAACTCAATCAATTTACATAAGGAAAATATAATATCATCAAATTTTCAAAACAATTCAACTTCATCAACACTTACCCAAGTCCTCTTTGACTCTTTTCCCTCTTTTTCTCATTCTTCTTTCCTTTCTCTTTTTCTTCTTTCTATCTTCTTTCTTCTTTCCTTCTCTCGGCCGAGAACTGCTCTCTTTTTTTTTTCTTTCTTTTTCTTTTCCTCCTTTCTTTCTTCTTCCTCTCGGCTTCTTCTTCTTCTTCTTGGCTGCATAGTTTCTGCTCTCTTCTCCTTTCTTCGGCCACTGCTATTTTCTTCTTCTCTCTCCTGGCCGGCTGCTGTTCTCTCTTTTTCCTCTCTTGGCCGGCTGTTCTCTTTTCTCTCTTTTTCTTTTTCTTCTTTTCTTTCTTCGGCCAACTTGCCTCTCTTCTCTCCTCTTCGCGAATCTTCCTTTGCCCGCCACCTCTCCTCTCTTTCTTTTCTTCCTCTCACGGTTTCTGGTTTGGTTTGAGTGGAGTCTCCACTCACATTCACTTATATATATATACATATACATATATATATATATATATATATATATCTCTTCAATTGCAATATGCCCCTTGAGCTTTTAAATTCATAAAATGGCAACAATTTGAAAATGAATTACATATAATTGACCAATCATCTATTAATTATCAATCTAATCCACCAATCAATTTTCATCTCATTAATTATACCATCCACTAATTCTTAACTTGACATTTCATGATTGGTTCTTTTATTTCACATGGATTGTGCTTCTTTAGGGAAAAGTTTTCATATACTAACTCACATCATTCCCATGAAATTAAATTTCAAAAATATTCCACACTTGTTAATCCACCAAAAATTGACTTCTAAATAGTGGTAAATTAATAATTCTTATAACTTCTTTAATACTAATATCCAAATTTTAGATTTTAAAATAAATCCTGAGAATCGGGTTTTACAATTTAGGTATTTAAATTGGCATCTAGATAACTTGGTAATCATTTTTTGGAATTCCATCACACACCTTAAACAATTGAGTGGGAGAAGGTGTTTAGAACACCTATTGCCTCCAGGGCTAGTTGAGCTTTATGTTTTGTGTGATAACCCCCTAAAGGGGTATCCATAAATGGAATTTAACTAGATACTTCCTTACAATGATAGACTAGACAATTGACTCAAGCGATATCTACTCTCAAAGGAGGGATTTTTTGTGCGGGAATATATTGAAGGTCAAAACCTTAGTGACATACTCAATGTGATTCTATTGATATCCTCCCAAGAGTTCTTGTCAATAATAATCGCAAGGTTAAAATTGAAAACGCTGGTTGTTATGTTAACAATTAGGTGGGACCTAGTCCAACTAGTAAATGTTGTGAACTCCCAAGGGAGGCGTGGCGTTTATGGGTGTTAGATCACCGTTGAATTTTACGATTGAATTATTAATAGTTAATTCAAGATAAATATTCGAAAGTGCTAAATGATAGTTTACTTAATATAATTTTTTTTTATTCAGAAATCATGACCTCATCCTTAATCAATATCCTTAAAGATAATACTTTGACTAGAGATAACTATGTTACATGGAAAAGGAAAATTGGATTGTTGTTACAAGCTGAAAAACTTAGATTTGTTCTGTCAACTCCTAAACCACCTACTCCTACTAATGAGTCCACTGAGGTGCAAAGAGACGAGTATGGACAGTGGGAGACCTCAGATGAGATGGCCAAATGTCACATTATGGCCAACATGTCTGACATGTTGCAACAGCAATATGAAGGAATGAGGACTGCTGCTGATATAATGCTGTCTTTGGAAGAGATGTTTGCTATGAGATCTAGGACGACTAAAAGAGAGGCAGTGACTACTTTAATAAATCTTAGGATAAAACCTGGACAGGTTGTGAAAGATCACATGATGATAGTCATAGCACATCTCAACATTATTGAACTCAATGGCGCTGAGATAGATGATGAGATGAAAATTGACATGATTGTCAACTCACTATCAGATTCCTTTAATCAGTTCAAGTTGGACTACACTTGAACAATAAGGAATACACCTTGCAGGGCCTGATGCAAGATGTTCAAAGCGCTAAGAAGATCCTTGTTAAAGGCAAGGGTCAAGAGATTCATATGATTGGTAAAGTTGCTACTGTGAAGACCCGTAAGAAGGTCAAGAAGTCACAGAAGAAAAAGCAACTTGGGCATACTAAGAAGGAGACCAAGAAAGTAACCAAGATTAAAGGAAAGTGCTTCCTTTGTGGTGAAAAGGGACATTGGAAAAGAAATTGCCCAAAATCCCAAAAAAAAAAGGAATAAGGTAATTTTTATTATCTAAAAACATACTTTCTGGCAGATTCTACAAATTCTTGGATCTTAGACTCTGGAGCCACTAATCATATTTGTTATTCTTTACAGGGGTTTCAGCAAAGGAGAAGAGTGAATAAAGATGAATTCAACTTATGGTTAGACAACAGAGCGTTGGTATCCGTCGAAGCAGTGGGAGATATTAGAATTAGTTTATATTCTAGTAGGTATTTGGATTTAACAAACTTTATTATGTACCTCATTTCAAGAGGAATTTAATTTCAATTACTTGTTTGAATAAATTTGGCTATTTGGTTACTTTTAATAAATACTTTATTATTAGTAAGAATAACAAGTTTATTTGCAAAGGTACATTGGAAAACAGCTTGTTCCATTTACATAAAAACATCTCTCATATATTGGATACTGAATCAACTGAATTTAATCATAAAAGAGTAAAACTATCAAAAGATGAAACCTACCTATGACATTTACGCATGGGTCATATTAACCTTGATAGCATTAAAAAATTGGTTAGTGATGGACCTTTGAGTGACTTAAAGGTCGATGATCTACCAACGTATGAATCTTGTCTGGAAGGTAAAATGACCAAAAGGTCATTCATTGCCAAAGGCACACGAGCCACTGAATGTTTAGGAATGATACACACTGATGTATGTGGTCTTATGAGCATTCAAGCTAGAGGTGGATATGAGTACTTCATCACTTTCACGTATGATTACTCGAGATTTGGCTATGTGTATCTCATGAGACATAAGTCTGATGATTTCGACATGTTCAAAGCATTTAAAGCTGAAGTAGAAAATCAGCTTGAGAAACACATAAAAATCTTAAGATTTGATCATGGTGGAGAATATCTATCAGGTGAGTTTCAGCAATATATTATTGATAGTGGAATAATTTCTCAGTTTTCTTCACCAGGAACGCCTCAACAGAATTGGGTGGCAGGAAGGAGAAATAAGACTCTTTTAGATATGGTTAGATCGATGTTGAGTTATTCAACGCTTCCTAATTCTTTTTGGAGATATGCTCTACAAACTGCAATGTATATTCTAAACGATGTACCATCTAAGTCAGTTCCTAAAACACCGCATGAGTTGTGGACTGGGCGAAAACCTAGTTTACAACACTTAAGGATATTTGGATGTCTTGCACACGTGCTGAAAGGAAAGACAGAAAAGATGAAGTCCCGTTCAAAAATATGCATATTTGTGGGGTATCCAAAAGGAACGAAAGGATATTACTTCTATAGTCCTACAGATCTTAAGGTATTCGTTTCAATGAACGCTAAATTTATGAAAAAGGACTATATGAATAATTTCGTACCTCAAAGTAGAATTGTTCTGAATGAGCTTTCAGGAGATACAATTCCACATGAGGTTTCACGACCAAGCCCAATTGTAAATTCTGCACCATCACAAGATCAACAACCTACCATTCCTCGTCGCAGTAGGGGGGTTATTAGACAACCCAAAAGATACATCAGTCTAGGAGAATCTGTTGAGAATTTCCCGGACGACGATGATCCCTACACGTACAAGGAAGCTATGGAGGATGTTGATAGTCGTCAATAGCAAAAGGCAATGCAATCCAAAATTGAATCTATGTTCACAAACAAAGTCTAGACTCTTGTAGACTTGCCAAAAGGGATAAAACCTATAGGGTGCAGGTGGGTATACAAGAGGAAAAGAGGTATGGATGGTAAGGTGAAAACCTTTAAAGCTAGATTGGTAGCTAAAGGTTATACACAGAAAGAAGGTATCGATTACGAAGAAACCTTCTCTCCTGTAGCCATGCTTAAATCCATTAGAATACTCTTATCCATTGAAGCATCTCTAGACTTAGAGATTTGACAAATGGATGTTAAGATAACTTTTCTTAACGGAAGTCTTGATGAAAGCATCTATATAATGCAACCAGAAGGATTCATTGAAAAAGGCCAAGAGCAAAAGGTATGCAAGTTGCAACGGTCCATTTATGGATTGAAGCAAGCATCCAGATCCTAGAACATAAGGTTCGATCAAGCTATAAAAGGTTTTGGATTTATTCAGAACCTTATGTATACAAAAGGATCAAAGGCGATAAGTTGGTTTTCCTAGTTCTTTATATTGATGATATACTACTCATCGAAAACGATTTAGGTGTATTGACATCAGTTAAAGAATGGTTAGCAAAACAATTTGATACGAAGGACTTAGGAGAAGCAAGTTATATTCTTGGCATCCAAGTTGTTAGGGATAGAAAGAATAGAACGATTGCATTATCCCAAGCTTCATACATAGATAAAATCTTGTCTAGGTTTTCCATGCAGGATTCCAAGAAAAGTCTATTACCTTTCAGGCATGGAATCAAGCTTTCTAAGGAGCAAGGTCCTAAGGACATGCATGAAGAGCAATTCATGAGTAGGATTCCATATGCCTCAGTAGTTGGAAGTCTTATGTATGCAATGCTCTACACTGGACCAGATATTTGTTTTGTTGTTGGTATAGTTAGCAGGTTTCAATCGAAACTAGGCCCTGATCACTGAACAACAGTCAAGCATATTTTCAAGTATCTCAGGAGAACGAGAGATCATATGCTTGTATACTCTGAAGGGGATTTAATTCTCATTAGGTATACAGATTTCGATTTTCAATCAGACTCTGACTTCAAGATATCTACATCAGGATCCGTGTTTACCCTAGGAAGAGGCCCAGTTATATGGAGGAGCATCAAGCAATCTTGTACTACTGATTCCACCATAGAAGCTGAGTATGTTGCCGCATGGGAAGCTATTAAAGAGGCTGTATGGCTCTGTCAATTCTTGATTCGTTCTCAGTGCGAATAAGCATATCTGCATCTACTGTGACAACAGTGGTGCAGTGACTAATTATAACCAAGAAGTCATAAGAGAGGAAAACACATTGAAAGGAAGTATCATCTACTAAGGGAGATTGTGCATAGGGGAGACGTGACAGTTGCCAAGATCGCATCAGCTGAAAATC
This sequence comes from Xanthoceras sorbifolium, assembly GCA_003430845.1. Classification (NCBI taxonomy): domain Eukaryota; kingdom Viridiplantae; phylum Streptophyta; class Magnoliopsida; order Sapindales; family Sapindaceae; genus Xanthoceras; species Xanthoceras sorbifolium. The sequence continues at coordinate 17,025,569 of CM010613.1, read as the reverse complement.
TAGCGACTCCCTTCACAAAGGCTCTACCACAGAAGAGTTTTGATGGGCACCTAGAGAACATGAGAATGAGAGATATGACACACTTGTTATAGCACAAGTGGGAGATTGTAAGGATTATGCTCAATAGCAAGAGTGTAATAGTGTATTTGACAATCGATCTCATATAAATAAAAGTGATTTCTGTTTTAACAAATCTTATAGTAATTATATCAATTGTCAAAAGTAAATAATCATAAAGTCAAGAGACTATAAGAAACAAAAGAATTGTTCGTACATCTGGATATGTATGAGGTAGACACAATTCTTTAGTTAGTCTTAAATAATGTTCATAACTTAAGATACAAGGTTGGGTGCCTTTATCTTGTTAAAGTTGTAGATTCTTTTGTTAGCATTTGAACGGGATCAAATGTGATATGATGAGTCTAAAATCATCGAAGTGTTTTTGAACAAAAGAATCTAGTGCACTAGGTGCATTGAATAAGATCACTGTAGAAAACTTTATCTACAACCGTCAGTGGATAAAAGTATTCTACTGAGATAATCGGAGAGTCTATCTCAATCCTGAGATAAATAATGAACTTATGGTTGCATGCGTTATCATTTAAGTTGTTAATGAGTACGATTATATCGCATAGTCTATCCTCGATGGTTTGGTGGTATTCACGTGTATATCGATAAAGGACATCATTTATAGAAATGGACATTGTGACTACATCTAGCAAATGTCAGTAGAATACCATTATATGGATGTTTTGAGGTATGGAATATTAAATCTTAACGTTGAATTTTCAATAGTGACTATTGAAAAATGGCTTATGGACAAGTCAAAATATCCAAGTTCGAAAACATGGTCATATGAGTAAATATGGTAACTTGGAGAGCTATAGACAATCTATGAGCTCTGGTGATTACTGGTATTTTTCACGAGGATACACTTTCTCCACTTAGGTTGTCTAGGGTACGAATTAGTACGCTCACTCATTCTATCTTTATTTAAGAGTTCACTTTTATTTCTTTAGTGGAATGAACTAAAATTAATGGATCGGACCTAAGTGAATCATTTGTTGATTGTGATTAGGTTATGTCTATTGGAGCTTAAATTTAGATAGCCCGCCAAGATCCCCAATCTACACGAACTTGAATGGATCACTAGTTATATACTACCGGATCATTTATTTGATCCATTTTAAAGAATTGATTTTGGAATTTATTCCAAAAAGTTTTTTTGAGAGGTGCATTCTTGTGTTCAATCAAGACACGCGGTAACTCGTCAAAATACCTGGGATGGGCGGCCAAGGGCTTGTGACCCCTTGGGCGGCCCTAAGGGATGTTTTTAACATCCAGTAAATATATTGATAATATAATTAGCACATTTAATATAAATGGGGCTGTTGAATTATATTGAATATATTTATTTAAAGGCATGTGAACTTGTTTCTTTTTGTAAGAATGGGTTTAGTTCACATGTGGACTTTTTGTGAAGGTCTAATGAGATTAATAAAATGGAAAAACAAAGTTTGGCCCATGCCAATTGGGTTGAGCGGCATTAGCTAATTACTTTGTTTTATTCTATTAATTAATTAAATAAAAATTAATTAATTATTTAATTAAAAATAAAAATACTTTTCTACTAGGAATTAGATTCTTAGTTTCATACTATTATTGATTGTATGATGAGAATCAAAAACCGTATTTTATAAGTGATAGACAATTGAAGTTGTTTATCAAATCAAATTAGGAAAGATTTTTTATTTTAATCAAAACTTTAAAGTTGACTATTAAAGTCTCTTTTGGATAAGTTTTGATAAGTCACTCAATTACAATTAAACTTCTAATTGTGATTGGATGAACTTTTTTAGAGTTGGGATAAGGTTGAACTATAGCTTGCAAAGTTTAATGGTGAAATTGGTATCCTCCCTACACAGGGAGAATTCGGCCACTACTTAAAGGGAGCTAAGAGAGTTCGACCAACCTAAGGTTTTTGGTTGCTTCGTGTGAGTTTTTGTGAGCTTATGATAGCCAAGAAAAAACCACACCCACTCTAAATCAAAAGTGTGAAAAGTTCGCCCAAGAGAAAAGAAAAAAAGAAAAAAGAAAGTGTTTTAGTGATTCTAAGTTTCTCATGAGGGTTTTGAGTGACTAATGAAAAATAAAAGTTTTTTGTTTCTCATCCTCAGATACGCAATTCAAAGAAAGGGATCCTACACTCCAAATTCTTTTTTAGCATTAAAAACATTAAAATATTTAATAAAACCCTATTAATGTTTATTAATTTTACAATGCCCTTTCAACTTAAAATCATGTTCTTTTTAGTAATCATTTCATTTTTAAAAAGTTTTTTTTAATTGAAAACCAAACAGTCAACGTTTTTTCTTTAAAAACCCTACTTCTAAAAGCTCTACTCAGAGAAACTCTTTCAAACGGACCCTTAGTATGAAAGGTTACTATTTATTCAATTTATATATGTATTACAATTAGGTACACTACCTAAGCTCTTTGTTAAATATACATATTATAGATTTGAACTATGAGCCGGTAAATATGCAAATAAGAATTCCCCTGTAAGGGAAATTAACACGACACAACTTAATTCCTTGTCTTGATGGAGATTTTGAGCTACAATTTGCCTAAAATAGGTTTTTTTTTTTTAGTTTGGAACCAAATCATATTTTTTCATAATCTTGCGAGAGATGGATCTAATTAATTAGTTGATTTAGGATTATTTTTATTTTGGTCCCTAACTTTTGAATTATTAATTTTTTAAATCAGTTTCGTTTATTGATATCATTGGACCCTAACTTTCTAGAAACGTATCAATTTGGTCCTTCTGTTAATCAACCGTTAGTCACACTTAACTGTTCTAGATGTATTTTTGTCTTTTAACCTACCTCTAATTAAAAAAATTAAAAAATTTTAAAAAAATAAATGAAAATCTCCGCCGTCCATCAAAAGTGATGGACAGTGGAGATTATATAGAAATTTTTTTAAAAAATAAAAATTGTAAAATTAATTTTTTTTTTTAGTATTTTTTTAAAAAAAGTTGATATACTTGATGGAGATCTAGATTGGATCTCCACCAAAAATAGCAAAAAAAAAAAAAAATTGAAGTTGAAGTTGAATTTCTGGGTTCAAAGACGAAACCGGTTTTTTGGTTCGTCTTCGAACCCAGATCTTCAAGTTCAACAATTTTTTTTTTGTGCTGTTCTTGGCCATCAACAATGATGGACAATCTGGATCTCCACCAAGAATATCAACTTTTTTTAAAAAAAAAAACAGTAAAAGAAATAAATTGAAAAAAAAAATTAATTTTACAATTTTTTTTTAAAATTTCGATATAATCTCTACCGTCCATCAATTTTGATGGACGGTGGAGATCCATTTAAAAATATTTTTTTAGGGCATTTAAAAATATTTTAAAATTTTTAATTAAAAATTAATCTAAAATGACCATACTACCTTTCTAATTATTAATAAGTTTTTTAAAAATTTGAGGTTAAAATTATAATTTTAACTCATTTAAATAGAGTCAAGGGCAAAACAGTCTTTTTACCAATTCTATTAGGTTTGATTAGCAGAAATTTGGTCAGAGGGACCAAATTGATACGTTTTCAGAAAGTTAGAGTCCAATGATACCAATAAACGAAACTGGTTTAAAAAATTAGATAATTCCCCCAAAGTTAGGGACCAAAATGAAAATCGCCTATTGATTTATATAAATAAATAATAAAATTTACATAAATATTGCGGCCTAGTGTTGAGGGACGAAGTAAGAATTTTACGGTAGATCATGCTAAACTGAATATTGAGTAAACATATTTTTAACCAAACCTAAATAATGGGAAAAATATACATATTGAGCGTTACACTACATCAAAATATATATATTTAAGAATAAGAGCATAACAATATGCAAGAAGAAAAGCCATTAAATGGGCTAATATTCAGTACCATTCACTGCCTGCAGCATATTTACAACTTTAGTCTCTAAAGTTGTAAATATGCTGCAGGCAGTGAATGGTACTGAAACTAGTCCCTCGAGGCAGCAAGTATTGAATCTCTTGGCATCCTCCTTTTGAGGGGTGGGTTAAATTAAACATGGATGGTAGTAGAGATGTGGAGTTGGATATTATAGATGCTGGTGGTGTCACCAGAAATGCTAATTGTAAGTGGATTTCTAGGTTTGCTCTGAAAAAAGGGGTTGGAAATGTTGTTGAAGCTGAACTTCGGGATGTGTATGAAGGCCTTACGTTGGTCTGGAAAGCAGAGTTTAAGAAGGTGATTGTTGTGTCCAATTCTACTGCTGCTGTGAATATTATCAAGAGTAAAATCAACTGTAATCACCCTTTTTCAACTATTATCTTCAATTGCCAAATGCTGATTAAGGGTGATTAGAGTTGCATTGTCAAGCATATGTATAGAGAAGGAAATAAAGTCGCTGATGGGCTGGCTATGCTTGGTCATTCTTTAGATGTGGAGATTGTGTTCCCCCACCCAACCCATACCTGTGTTGCCAGCTTTTTGCTAGATGATTCTAAGGTTGGGACTATTAGAGTTATAATTTATTATTCATGTAAGGTTAGTTTAGTCTTTTCATTGTAAGGGTAGCGTTAGTCTTTTCATTAGTATATGTTTTTCTTTTCTTTGTAACCTATTTTATCATATTTAATGTTAATGAAAACCCTAGTCATTCTCTCTCATTGTTCATCTTGATTTCTTTGGATTGTTAACATGGTATCAGAGCACTTAGAAGTTAGTTTGATTTCATCCATAGTTTTTGCGGATCTAACTCCGCGGTGAGTTGGCTAAGGGGTTGCAGGGGGGCAACGCGCCACCTGCTCGAGTATTCTTTACATCACATAGCACTGATATTCTTTCTGCTTCTTTTTTATTTTGACATTTTCTGGATTTTTATTTGAACTGCAATTTCTAAAATTTGAAAGATTTAGCAATTAGGGGTTTTGTTATATTCTGCATCTTTGGAATTTTCTTAGATTGTTGTAATTTATATTTGCAATAGATAGTAATAGAGATGATTCACTTCAGTCTATTAGTATGAAGTTGGATGGAAGAAATTATTTGTGTTGGAGTTATGTTATGAAGAATTTTCTAATATGGAAAAAGAAGTGGAGTTATATTTCTGGCACATCTATTAAACCCACAAACGATAAGGAATATAATTATGCAAAGCTTGTAGAAAATTGGCAAATAGATAATTCGAAAATTATCACTTGGACAAACAATTTCATTGAGCACTCAACAGGTACACAGTTGGTAAAGTATGACACTGCTAAGGAGGTTTGGGAACACTTGTCAAGACTGTATATGCAATCTAACTTTGCAAAGAAATACTAGTTAGAATCTGATATTCGAGCTCTTCAAAAAAAGGATATGAGTATTCAAGAGTTCTATTCTGCAATATCAGATTTTTGGGATGAATTGGCTCTTACAGAATCTGCAGAACTGCGAACTTGTGCATCTTATATTCCCAATAGAGAGGAGCCACGCTTAGTTCAGTTCTTGATAGCACTTCGTGATGATTTTAAGGGCCTTCATGGTTCAATTCTGCATCATAGTCCGCTTTCTTATGTTGATTCGGTAGTGAGTGAACTCTTGGCTGATGAGATATACCTCAAGTCTCATGCAGGAAAAGGAATTCTCCCGATACCAAACCTGTCAGTTTTGGCAGTTCCCTCTAGACCTCATGCTTCCTATGAGAACAAACCATACTTAAGGGTTAGGTTTGATTAATGCAGTTTTTATAAGCAGAATGGTCACTTGAAGACTCAATGTCTACGACCACATCAACCTACATAGTTTAACATTGCAGCACTTGTGCCACCACTAGACTCTCTTGGATTTGGATCATCATCCTCAAATCTGACACTTGTATCCCTTTCTAAGCAACTTCAAAAGCTTATTGCTGCACAATCACATATTATGTCTGCCTCCTCTCCGATAGGTCAATTGCCTCTTAGTTCTTCAGGTATGGCTTCCTCCACATGGGTTTTAGATTTTAGAGCCTTACATCATGTCTCCTAATTCAAAATCCTTTATTTCTTTGTGTCATGTATCATCTACTTATGTTATGACCGCTGATGGCACTCCTATGCCATCAGTAGGAGTTGGTTTTGTTGTTACATCTCACTTATCTCTTTCTAATGTCTATCACATTCCTAAAGTTACAATGAATCTTGTATCTGTTAGTCAATTGTATGATTCTGGTTACTCAGTCTCCTTTACTTCTACTTCTTGTCATGTGCAAGATCTACAATCCAAGAAACTGATTGGGATAGGCTGTAGAAGTGGGGGATTATATGTTTTAGACTAGCTGAGATTACCAATATTTGCAGCTCCCAGTGTTGACCTATATTCATTTCGCTTGTGTCCTTCATCTTCTAGTTTTTATTTATGACATTCTCATCTTGGTCATGTTTCAGCTTTCCACTTAAGATTCTTAGCTTCAATGAGAACCTTAGGAAATTTGCAAACTCATGATATTTCATATTGTAGTGGTTGTAAACTCGTAAAATTTTTTGCTTTGCCTTTTAATCGAAGTACTTCTTATTCTCTTGCACCTTTTGATTTAATTCACTTTGATGTATACGGACCTTTTCCAATTGCTATAAAGTGGGGTCTCGATATTATGTTTCGTTTATTGATTATTGTACTCGTTTTTGTTAGGTTTATCTTATGAAATATCATTCTGACTTTTTTAGCATTTACAGTAACTTTCGAGCTCTTGTAAAAACTCAACATTCTGATGTTATTAAGTGTTTTAGATGTGATTTAGGTGGTGAATATACCTCCAATAAGTTTTGTGAATTACTTGTTTTGGATGAAACTATTCACCAAACGTCTTGTACATACACTCCTGAACAAAATGGTATTGCTGAAATGTTGAAACTGCTCATTCTCTTTTGGTGTCTTCTTCTATTCCTAGTGAGTTTTGGGGAGAAGCAGTTCTTACTGCAGTTAATGTCATCAATAAAATCCCATCTTCTCACATTTCAGGCTTGTTGCCCTTTGAAAAATTATATGGGCATGCTCCTAATTATTCTATCTTGAGAGTTTTTGGCTATACTTGTTTTGTTCTTCGCCCTCGTGTAGAGCGAGTAAAATTATCATTTCACTCTGCCATTTGTGTGTTCCTTGGTTATGGTAAGGGACAAAAGGAATATCGTTATTTTGATCCTATTTTCCAAAAACTATATGTGTCTCGTCATGTTGTGTTTCTTTAACATATACCTTTCTTTTATATTCCTGCTGCTACTCACAATGTCACCAAATATGATCTTATTCATATTGATCCTTTTTTTTATAATACTGATAGCTTCTCTACGCAGGTTCCCTCTAATACAGATTCTGACTCATCTATTGTTCCTATAGTTCATTTTCCACTTCACTATTCTCGCAGGGCTTGCACAATTAGTTCTGCAGATATTGGTAATTTTTCTCCGCAGGTTTCCACTTCAAGAAATTTTTCCATGCAATTCTTCTTCCACGTGCACAGCTCTTGCTTTTCTTCAATTCTTCATGCAAGCTAGTGGCTTTTCACCCATTGGTCCATGCAATGAATGGCTTTTCTGTAATTGGTCCCCGAATTGCTCGGTTTTGCCTCGATTCATCATATATATTCTTGTATTATCGCGGAATTCCCCTAGATGCTGCATATTCACATAAAACACATCAAACGCACCAAAAATACTTGAAAACACAATCAAAAGAAATATGTAACAATAATTGACCGATCAATTGGTACCTCGCTGTTTGACGCTTATGATACTCCCTCTCCACCTATAGTCATCCTAATACCTCTTGAGATTGTGGATCCTTCTTCTCGTTATCCTCAGTGTACTTGTAAGTCTACTCACTACCATATTTTGTGTACTCTTATTATTTCAATTCATTTTCTTCCTTTTTAGCATCAATTCACTCTCTCTCTCTCTGAGCCTTTATCCTATAAAGAGTCAGTTCTTGATCCATTTTGGCAGCAAGTTATAAATGAAGAACATTCTGTTTTATATAAAACAGATACTTGAGATTTGGTTCATTTACTGATTGGTAAAAGTACAATTGGTTCTCATTGGGTATATAAGATCAAAACGAAGTCTAATGGGTCTGTTGAGCGTTGCAAAGCTAGATTGGTTGCAAATGGATTCCCTCAATAGTATGGTATGGACTATTAGGAGACTTTTGCTCTTGTTACAAAGAAGACTACTGTTTGTACTCTTATTGCAGTTGCATCTATCCGTCAATGGCATATCTCTCAGATGGATGTTAAAAATGCATTCTTTAATGGTGATTTGCATGAAGAAGTTTACATGGCTCTACCACCCGGAGTCTCCCATAATCTTAGAAAAGTTTGCAAGATTAAGAAAGCTTTATATGGTCTTAAACAAGCTTATCAAGCTTGCTTTGAGAAATTCTCTACTGTGATCACTTCTCTTGGGTTTTCTTTCAGTAATCATGACTCGACTCTCTTTGTCAAATGTACCAATGTAGGTCGTATTTTGCTCTCTCTGTGTGTGGATGATATGATTATTACTAGTGATGATGTTGATGGGATTACAGTGCTGAAGTCAGAATTAGCCCATCAATTTGAAATGAAGGATTTGAGTTCTCTGCGGTACTTTCTGGGTATTAAAGTTGCAGTTTCTCCAAAAGGCTATATTCTCTCTCAGTCTAAGTAACCTCCTTGAGCAAGCTCATCTCACTGGTACTATGATTGTTGATACTCCTTCTGAGCTCAATGTTCAATACTCTCCTTCTGATGGTGCTCCATTATCAGATCCTACGTTGTATCGCATCATTATCGGCAGTCTGGTCTACCTCACTATCATTCATCCAGATATTGCATATAATGTTCATATTGTTAGTTAGTTTGTTGCCTCTCTTACTACCATTCATTAGGTAGCGGTCCTTCGTATTTTACGATACCTTCGGGGTACTATCTTTCAAAGTCTTTTGCTTTCGTCCACCTCATCCTTAGAGCTGCGTGCCTACTCTAATGCTGATTGGGGCCATGATTCCATTGAACGCAAGTTTGTTACTAGTTTTTATATCTTTTTGGGTGATTCTCTTATCTATTGGAAGAGTAAGAAACAAATTGTTGTTCTAAATCTTCTACCGAAGCAAAGTATCGTGTTATGGCATCTACTAGCACATAGATTGTTTGGTTATGCTGTCTCTTTCTCATCCCACTCCTATGTATTGTGACAACCAGAGTTCTATTCACATCGCTCATAACTCAGTTTTCCTTGAACGAACCAAGCACATTGAGATTAATTGTCATTTTACTTGCTACCACCTTAAGCATGGCACTATTACTTTGCCTTTTGTTCCTTCTTCCTTGCAGATTGCAGATTTCTTTATCAAGTCGCATACTATTTCATGTTTTCATTTTCTTGTCGGCAAACTCTCGATGATTTCTGCGGCTGCATCGTGAGTTTGTGGGGGAATATTAGAGTTATATATTATTTTATTATTCATGTAATTTATTATTCATGTAAGGTTAGTTTAGTCTTTTCATGGTAAGGGTAGTGTTAGTCTTTTTCATTAGTATAAATTTTTCTTTTCTTTGTAGCCTATTTTATCATCTTTAATGTTAATGAAAACCCTAGTCATCCTCTCTCATTGTTCATCTTGATTTCTTTGGATTATTAACAGGGACAACCTCTCGATGTGTTACTACCCCTGTGTAGTTTTTGTTTCTTTCTCGGCTCTTAGCCCTCTCCTTTACCAAAAAAAAAAAGGTTGTAAAAATGAATTTAAGGAAATTGTTAGTTTTGGCTAAAATTAATGGCTCATTCTAAATAATAACCTCCCAATAATTTTTATATTCTTATCAACATTTGTATTGAACTAAGAAAAATAACCCTCTTATATTTTGACTCCATCTATTATACTTTTCTTTCATTTTTCTCTCCTCTCTTTTATCATACAGTTCTCTCTCTTCGACCTCTACGGATCAAAGTGAGCTATGTCTTCTCCAAAATCGGTGTTCAACCTCTACAAACGCGTCATTCCAAGGTTTTAACTCTCTTCGTCTTTTAAATGATAGCATGTAAAATTAAAATTAATAATTTGATAGAGTTTTAAATAGATTTTATGGGTGTTTGATTGTCTGTAGAATTGTTTGTTTGCTAGTGTTTTGTGATTGTTTGTTGTTCTTTTACAGTCAATGGGTAAGTTTTACATTCGTGAGGATTGTACTTTTAGTCGTTTGTGGCTCTGCTGTTAAAAAAATAATCAATTTTACACGCTAGTGTGTAAAATTAAAATTCCGAAGAGCTAGTAAAATCAATTTTACACGAAAAATGATCATTTGATGGAGTTTTAAATGGATCATATGAGGTATTTGACTATATATAGAATTCTTTATTTGCTAGTATTTCAGCAACTTGTAGCTTTACTGTTAAAAAAAATAAATTAATTTTTACACGCTAACAAAATTAATTTTACACGCTAGGGTGTAAAATTGAAATTCCAAATTAATCGTTGATGAAGTTATAAATGGATCATATGGAGTACTTAACTTTTTGTAGAATTCTTTATTTGCTGGTATTTTAGCAGTTTGTGGCTCTACTATTCAAAAAATCGGTGTAAAATTGATTTTTGGAGAAAAATTTTACACACTATCGTGTAAAATTGAAATTTCAAAAGATTAGCAAAATCAATTTTACATGCTATAATTGAAATTCTAAATTAATCTTTGTTGAAGTTTTAAATGGATTATTGTGGGGTGTTTGACTCTCTGTAAAATTTTTTGTTTGTTGGTATTTTAGTAGTTGGTGACTCTGATGTTCAAAAAAAGATAAAAATAATTTTACATGCTTGCAAAATCAATTTCACATGGTAGCATGAAATTCCAAATTAATCTTTTGATAAAGTTTTAAATGGATCATATGAGCTGTTTGACACTCTATAGAATTTTTTATTTATTGGTATTTTAGCAGTTTGTGACTTTTGTGTTAAAAAGAAAAACCGTCTAAAATTGATTACACACTAGCTTGCAAAAATTGAAAATCCAAAAAACTAGGGAAATTGAAATTTGAAATTCCAAAAAAAAAAAAAAGTAAATGGAGGTGAGAGACCTCCATTGTTGGAAGTTTTCTGCCAAGACCTCCATCAATTTTATTGTGCAATTTATGAATATGTTAAAGAAAAGTATTGTGCAAAAACAAAATGAAAAAAACTGATAAAGATATAAATAAATACTCTCCAGATTTTAGCAGTTTTGTTGTTAATTTCTCTTCCATGAAAAACTAATTATAATTTCTTTTTATAACATTTAAACTTGAAAACCTAATTTCATCGTATTTTCTCTCTCTCAAAATTACCAGATGAAAAATTCTCCATCACAACCATCGCGATTTCATTGCAAATGTGAGTTTGTGTCAACTTTTTGGTTGCTTCAAATTCAATTTTTTGTTTGTTTGCTTGAAGTTCATATCACTTTCAACTATCGTGATTTTTTTTTAACTGATGGGTCGGTTTCGGTTTTGGAATCGCCGGTTCCAAAAAAATCTGGGAGGAACCTGAACCGAGGTTCCTCCCCAGTTCTAACCGGAACCGAGACCGGGACCTCCACAGTCCCGGTTCCGGTTAGCCAAAATATGGAACCAGAACCGGCGATTCCAAAACCGGAACCGCCGGTTCTGAAACCGTAGCCATGACTTTCTGTCCTTATAAGTGTGAAGGATTTCCATGTAAATTATTCTTGCCTTCATCTTGAGGTAATGTTTAAATGTTATTCAATAATTGTTATATGATATTAATAGTAAAGATCGGACTGTGAGTTTGTGGAGAATTTACTTTTATGAGAAAATATGTGTGCAGCTTCATTTATAGCTTAAATTTATGGTTAGTGCACTTCCCCTTTACCTCAGCAGCGAGGATTCAAGTCTCACTACGTGTATTTACCAGCATGTGTGGATAGTTTTCTATTGTGAAAGTAGATATTTCTGGTTATGGGAGTAAATATCCGGATTGTGCGTTCACTTATTGATTTCAACATGCAGACTTATAATCCTGTAATTGTACCCTTAAAAAAAAGTGTAGTGCTTAAGTCAATGGATATGTATTTTTGTGTTGTATAAGGATCTTGAAGATGTTACATGCTACTACTTTTGCATATTATGAACGATTATTTTTCTTTAAAATGTATCATGTTGACTCGTATTATGTATGATAAAGAGAGAATAAAAAGTTGTGTGGTGTCCCAAACTTGCAATTTGATTGTCTTAATTGCAACTGATTGTGTAACACCCCCTGACCCGACCCGTCTGGATCGACCCAGGGAGCGCTACCGGGTTTTTAAATACTTTCTTAATTCTGTTTATAAACTGAAAACCATATAATTTATAATTTAAAAACCTTTTCGAGTGAGCCCATCAAAATTCAGTTTTAAAAATTTCGGTAGAGTTTCCCCTGTTTTTCTGATTTCCCAAAACCTGTTTTCCACAAAACTCAAATCAAATAAAATTCACAACAACACTTCAAATCTCCTTTCAATCAAATGCGCACTCTGCCGTTTAGTGCGACTTTCCAACAGTTTTAAAGTAAATTAATTCATAATTCAATATTTACAAATTTTAAAAAAAATGAAAACAGAAATCATAAAATTATTTACAAAACATATATATTCATCGAATTTACAGACGTCTGTATATGCATGCTTACAGAATATAACATACAAAACTATATAACTACCCAATTAATATGGTGACTCTGAACTCTTTACTCTGCAGGTACCTCCTCTCTACTCTTTCTCTACCTCAGTATTCCTGTGACCTACGCACGATAAAAACCGATGTGCTAAACATATAGCTTAGTGGGTGTACACTAAAATAAATTGTAATATAATATAAAACACGAAATCTTAAATTCAGAACATAAATTCAGTAATTCAGAAATATATATATATATATATATATATATATATATATATATATATAACAACAAATCTTAAATGCAGCATTTCAGAAATATCTATATAGAACAATGAATCAAATTTCAATTTCTAAAACTATATAAAATAAAGTATTTCAAAAGTTTCTGGATTTCATTCGTAGTAACATTTCTTTATTTTTCTGGTTTTCAGTTCTCAATTGGGCCCTTGATACACATAACAGGGTTTACAGGATTGGATTACGGGTTTTACAGTCAGGTTTTCCATCTCATAAGAAATGGTATCCCTATATAAACAGTCGGTTTCCCATTTCACGAGGAAATGGTATCCATATATTCTCACAGTCGGTTTCCCATTTCAGAATGAAATGGTATCCGTATTTCACAGTCGGTTTCCCATTTCACAAGAAAATGGTATCCGTATAATCAACATCAGAGGCATCATAAATCACGGTGCAGTACTGCCATATATTCACCCAATTGACATGTCAATCTCCTATATCCATATATCCCTATACATATATCAGGGCCAGAAATCAAAGTTCAGAGTTTACAAATATTCTATTTCCTTTTCGGATAACTTTCAGATAATCAGAAATTCGCTCAAACAATTCAAAAATCAATATTCATTACCAATTGTAAAACAAGAAATTCATTATATATATCAAATAACATAATACAGAAAATAAAATCATAAATTTCAATATAAATCACTTTTAACTAATTCAAAATATTCATAAATCAATTTCATTAAACCGTGCGGAAATTGTGTGTACACCAACCTGGATACCGTTTTACGACAGTTTTCTTTCTGGATTTCCCTTTTTCCCTCTTTCCTTTCTTCCTCCTCTTTCCTTTCTTCTTCTTTTTTTCTTTCTTTTCTTTTCTTCTTCTTTCCCTTCTCTTCTTCTTCTTTTCTTCTTCCTCTTCTTCTTCTCTTCTTCCTCTTCTTCTTCTCTCTCTCTTCCTTTCTCTCTCTTTCTTTCTTTTCTTTTTCCTTTCTTTTCTTTCTCTCTTTATGCCTTTCCCGTTTTCTTCTTCTTCTTTTCTGCTTGGCTTCCGCGAGAAGTTTTCTTTTTTTATACAAATTCGGTCATCGCGACCGTCATCCCGACCTGTGGTCGCGCCACCTAGTCGCGGTACTCTCGGAGAAGTTCCACCGCTTTCATCGCGAGCACCCATCGCGGTATCATGCTCGCACTGGTAGTCGCGTTGCTCATTGCTCGCATTTGATTTTTTTCACTGCGAGCTAGTCAGCGCGATGTGTGGTCGCAGTGCTCACTGCCAAAAATTCCATTTTTCACCGCGAGCAGCTCATCGCAATCTCTGGTCGCGGTAAGGGGTCGCGGTACTCACTGTCCACTTTTTCCTTCACTTCATGCAATCTTTCTGGACCGCTCCATCTGGTCCATCTGGAAACCATAAAAATAAACATACATTTAATTACGTTTTACACCCCTCTACTCATAAATTTTTACTACTCATAAATTTTTATATCTACATATTCAAAATTAGAGATGTTACAGATTGTCTTATTCATGACGAAGTTTTCTGCAATTTGATTGATGAGATGGAATATATATGGGGTTTTTAGGGTATGGTGAATAAGAAAGGTGATTGATGAAGTGCTTGCAGCCTTGAACATGCATGCAGCCCTTTATTTGTTTTGAAGAGGTATGTAATTTACCAACATAGTTTTTTCATTAGTGGGTTGACTTGTCGCTCAAATGCAAATTAGTGGTTCACTTTAAGCTACTTTTATTGCAATAAAAATGGGTAATTACAATAACTCCCCGCACATATAGGTATAATTGCACAAAAATATGAAAATAATTGATAATAACAATAATTCCCCTTTGACCAGTTAGTCACTAACAGTCAAAGGGGTAAAATTGTCTTTTTAAAAATTTTAAAAAAAAATTTGAAAAAAATGAGAAGAAAGAAGAGGAAGCAAAAAAAAAAAATTTGGAAAAAGAAGAAGAAGAAGAAGAAGAAGAAGAGGAGGAGAAGGAAGAAGAAGAAAGAAGAGGAAGAACAAAAATAAAAAAAAATCTGGAAAAAAAAAAGAAAAGAAAAAGAAGAAGAAGAAAAAGAAGAAGAAGAAGAAGAATGAAGAAACCTGATAAAAAAAAAAGCAAAGAAGAAGAAGAAAAAAAAATAAGAAGAAAGAAGAGAAACAACAAAAAAAAAATCTAGAAAAAAAGAAAAGAACAAGAAGAAGAAAGAAAAGGAAAAACAAAAGAAAAACACAAAAGAAGAAGAAGAATTCGAAAAAAAAATTTGGAAGAATAAAAAGAAGAAGATGGAGGAAAAGGATAAAAAAAATGATGAAGAAAGAAATTAAAAAAAGAAAAAAAAAATTAGAAAAAGAAGAAGCAGATGTGATGAATAAAAAAAATTTGAAAAAAAAAAATTGAATTTTTTTTTTTTTGCAATGGACCGGATGAAGATATTTTTATCTCGTCTAATGGACCAGATCTCATATGATCTATTTTTTAAATTTTCTTTTTTTTTAAAATTTTTTTCTAAAAAGACGATTTTACCCCTTTGACCGTTAGTGACTAACTGTGGTCAACGGTTAGTCAACCGGTCAAAGGGGAGTTAGTGTTATTATCAATTATTCTCAAAATTTCGTTCAATTATGCCTATATACACGAGGAGTTTTTGCAATTACCCCCAATAAAAATGGTTATCTATAATGGGCAATACCTATTATATAAATGTATCTATCACGGTGTTATGAATCTTCTTTGCACGGCTGGCCAGTATGCGTGTATGATCCAGTGTGCTTGTATCCACTGGCAACGTGACTAAAGAACTGTTGGAAGTGTTTTTAGTGTTGTTGAATTATTCAATTAAATAAATAGCTGTTAAGCTTAGTTGTTGCTGAAAGTACGACTTCAGTTCCACTAAGTTAGGAACTCTTATTTTGTAGTGGTTATTAGTTGTAACGTGAATGAGACCTATTTAGGTCCCATTTGAGTTGAATAAAAACTTATCAAAGAAATTAAAGCAAACTTCTCCTACCTCTTTTTCTCTTCTTCTTCTCTCTCTGTCAAATTCATATTTATCAAGTAGTATCAGAGCCTTCGCTCCATAGAGACACGTGCAAAAACTAATAGGAATTCCGCCATGAAGTCCATGAGATTCTCGCCAGTCATGAAACAAGATTCGACCAAATCCTCACCGAATTACAAGCCATGCGAATGCAACAAAATCAACCTTCTATGTAGAACCAAACCACCGCGGAAAGGGAAATTAATCCATTCTCGATAGGTGAAGCTACTCACAGAGGACGTTTCGCCTCGGCTCATTCTAACCTTGACCGAAATCACACCCATTTCAAATTGAATTTTCCAATGTATAGAGGCGATGATCCAACGGGGTGGATTTTCAAAGCCGAACAATATTTCGATTTTAAAGGAATTGATTCTCAACAACAGGTACAGTTAGCATCGTTTCACTTGGAAGGGGTTGCACTTCTATAGTATCTGTGGTACACCAAATTCCAGGGCCCCAATACCCGAAATGAATTCACTAAAGTCATCCTCCACCGATTTGGACCTACCGCCTACGATAACCCGTCGGAGGCACTTTCCAGACTCAAGCAAACTACAACATTATATGCATACTAGGAACCTTTTGAAAAATTGTCACATAGAGTGGATAACTTGCCCAAGAATTTTTTGGTGGGGAGTTTCATAGCAGGATTGAAGGATAAATCTAATTAGACGTACTAGTCAAGCAACCGATAACTCTTTCAGAGACCATCAATGTTATTCATCTTATTGAGGAACGAAATCTGCTTTATTGAAAGCCTGGGGCTCTATTCCGTCTTGCGATAATAGGCCCCCAACCCAGACCGCAATGGGACTTCTTGGACCATATCTGACACAGCAAGCAACATATTCGACACAGCAAGCAACATATCCGACACAGCAAGCAAGCCAGATGGACCTATCCGCCGTATCACTACTCAAGAGGCACGCGACAGATGTGAAAGAGGCCTTTATTTTTATTGTGATGAGAAATTCACACCCGAAAATCGGTGCACCAAGCCCCAGTTATTCATGATGGAGGACATGTAACGAGGAGTTGATGTCGACAATGTAGATATGAAGATCGAGGCGACTTTAGAAGAGGCAATACCAAAAATCTCATTTCATGCCTTAGTTGGAACGATACACCCACATACTTTTAGGGTCATCGGCTGAATCGGCAATAGGGAGTTGACGATGTTAATTGATGGAGGTAGTACACACAACTTCCTTGATCAAACGGTCATGACAAAATTCGGGTTACCAGTGATACGCGACAAGGTGTTTCAGGTGACAGTAGGAAATAACGAAATCATTGAATGTACATGACGATGCTTGGGCCTTTCTCTCACGATTCAAGGATTTACAGTTCGAGCCGATTTTTACGTATTGCCTGTGGCTGTATGTCAAGCTGTCTTGGGTGTGCAATGGCTTGAAACCTTGGGGCCAATTGAAATGGATTACAAGAAGCTTTGCATGTCCTTCAAACAGTATGGACAAACTCTATTTTAAAATATAGTCAATTCTAACGTTTATCAGACGATGCCTAGTTTAGAGATAAGCATTGAATTGAGTTCGGTAACGGGTTTGCTTTACTATAAGAAGTTGCTGGTGATTGTAGGGTGTTAAAGATTTTGGACTTGGATTCAACCATATTTTACTTTAACAATTTTATTTATTTAAATTTATAAACTTTTATTTTAAGAGCAATATCATGTGTCACTTTGGGAGGTTTGATGCATGAAAAGACATCATTATCCTCAGATCTATTATTTTTAATTAACTGTTGACTAACGGATGAACTTTTTTAATATAATTTTTAAAAGTTGAGGACCAAAAAAGTTAATAAACATGTCATATAAAAAATTATGTTTTTTAAAAATTTAAGGACCAAAATGTAATTCCCCATATATTTAATAATGTTTAAATGGAATTTAAATACATTTCAAATCAAAACTTAATATTAAAAATGAACTATTAGAGCATCTCCAATACTATTATGCATTTGGAGAAAATTGAGTGCCACATAGGATCAATATTGAAAAAGTTAAGAAAACATTCTCCAATGCAATTATCTAACTTTAATATTGATATGATGTGGCAAAAAAAAAGTTAGAGAATATCAAGTAGAGTTTCTAATTGTAGATATTCTCCTTGATATGCTGACTATGATTTCTAACTTTTCTCACCAATAAAATTTTAGTATTTTGTCAATGCATTTAATTATCATATTGAATGGAGAGAGAATGTAACAAATGACTTGTGGTGATTGGTTTAAAATTACTATTTAGATATTCACATTAGAGAAGTGAATATGCATTTCTATAATTTTTTTGACAAGTTAGATCCATATTATTTAGAAATGCTGATATGGCACTATTTAGATACTCAAAAATACATATTTGCATTGGAGATGCTCTTATTATGTAAAAGAGTTTTATAAAAAAAATTAAGAAAAATTAAAAGCTATATAAAGTATTAAAAGTTTGAAAAAACTAATTAACATGGTCCTCACCTCTAACAAGTTTTTTTAATAGATTATAAATAAAAAATTAAGATACACCCAGTATGTAAAACATATAATTTCAAGGCTAAACAGATATTTTGTTGTAAATCTAAAAGTAGTATGCACCGAATAAAATGGTTAAATTCTATAATATTACACAAAAAATAAAAATAAAAACATAAATTACTTTCCACAACCAATATAAAAATGTCCAAAGGACAATAATAATTGTTAAATTGTGGCAACAATATTTTTTATTATTATTTCTTATTGATATTATAGGGTTCTTTTTTTATATAGCACTTTTTGGGATTGAATTTGTGAAAATAGAACTAAGTTAGCAAATTGAGGGAAATAGTACCAAAATGTATTTTTGGACAATAATACCCTTAAAAGTTTAAAAAGTCAAATGGAAAAGAAAAAAAGTAAGGAAATAAATAAAAATTTGTGTCAGACTTTCTTTAAAAACCAAGGCAATTAAAAACAAAGTCAACTTGGCCGTGATCTATGAAAAGTCAGTGAACAAAGAAACAAAGAAAAAGTCAAAAAAAAGGAAAAAAAAGGAATAGATCACGGGCCGTGATCTATTTAGATCACAGTCCCTTAACCGTGATCTAAATAGATCATGGTCAAGTGAGTTTTCACTTGGCCGTGATCTATTTAGATCAACGCCAAAGAAAATAAATTACGATCGAAAGAAATAGATCACTATCAAAACAAAATTATATAATAGAGAAAAAAAAATTTGCAAAAAAAAAAAAAAAGTTATTTGTGTAGTTACCACTTCCTTTTTAATTTTTTCAAAGAGCGATTGATGAGAAACTTATAGAGAGAGAGAGAGAGAGAGAGAGAGAAAAGATGAATGTCCGTTCAAAGTAAAGAAATCTTTAATGAAAGATAAGAAAAATAACTTTAAATGAGTTTGAATGAGACAAAAATCAATTTACAAAGATAAAATTGTGTTTTTATAAAAAATGATGCTATTTCTTAAACTTTTATTAACTTGATGCTAATATCACAAAATCAGTTGATTTTTATGTTATATTTGATCAATTTCTCTATATTATATTTTAAATATTATTTAATTTAATTTTCTTAATTTTTATTTATGACATATTGAAGGACAATATTGGAAATTGATGATTGAGATGAAGTTATAAATATATTTTTTAACAAAATTTTGAACAAAATATTTTTTAAAGAAAAATTGCACAAACACGCCTGAGTTTAACAAATAAAGCGTGATGTTTAACTTTTTTCAAAAAATTACATAAAACCTATATTGTTAGTTGACCAATGTCATACTTAACAATTGACTTTAAGGCTCAAGGGTAAAATTATTATTTTATCTTATAAAACAAAATAAAAATTTCTATTATAACCTAATATTTTTATATAATTCCATATTTTCCCAAAAGAGTAAATATGAAATAACTCCTTAATTGATCATAATTATATATCTACCCCAAAATTTAAAAAAAGAAAAAGAAAAAGAAATTTAATCAGTGATGGACATTCGATTTCCACATGTCACAGAGGTTGTCTCAATTGTCAATATCCTCTGGTAGGAGAAAAATGATCTTCTTTGTCGAGGTGATCTCTTTCACAATAGAAGAAGGTTATTGATCTCCTCTCACCGCAGAGGAAATCAATTCTCCATTGGTGATGGATTCCACCACCGATGAGTTTCTTTTTTTAAAAAATTTTATTTCTAAACTCATGATAATTTCGTATTTTACAAGTTAACAGTTAAATCTAATTGTGGTAACTAAAGATAAAGGGTGCTTATGTGGTTTTCGATAAAATAATTTAACATTGTAGTCCTCAAAAATTGGTCGGGGACATGGGACACTACAACCTATAAAGACAGAACGCACGTGGCCAAAGTCACTTCGACGGTCAAATTAGTGAATGCTAGTAAGTAGATAATGGTTGTAAACTGAGAAGAGTGAGAAATAGTTCCTGTTAACCCAAGGGTTGAGATCTTCTTGATTGAAGGAGATGTAAGATCGGCTAATCGGACTACGATCGGAGATGATAAATCTTGGCCGGAAAATGTTGTCTGAGTATTAGTTGCTGTAGGATGTGAGTTTTTCAGTTCTTTTTTTCTTCTTTGCCTACCTTCTCATCTGGGAGTATCATTCTTTATTTATATGAGGTGATGATTTGCCCGTTAGGGGAATCCATCATTTCCCCAATTCTGTTGCCCAAATCAAGGATGCTTTGGATGCTCTCTTGATTTAGCCGTTTTTTAGATCATGATTATGTTTTGTGGGCCAGGTTTATTAAAGTAAATCATGATCTTGGGCCTACATAGACCCAAGAAGATTCCACGTCATGCGACATAGGGATTTCCTGAGTGAGACCGTTTGTGGAGTTGTTCTTTCGTCGCCATTTTGGATTGATGTGATGACTGTCACATGGATGTCGTGCGACATGGAGGAACATCGTTTTCGAGCCAAGTAGATGTCGCACGACATGTGGGTGGCCGTCATGGAGTTGCTTGATCGTCTTTACTTACACGACCGTATGGTGGTCGTAGCTGGGTCGTCGTGCGACCATGGCAAGGGGGCCATTATGTTTGACCATTTTTGGGCCTGGTCCTGTGATGTGTTTGAGCTTTTGGGCCGGGCCTTTGCTTGTCTTTAAGCTTGACAGATTTTGGCTACTACAAACATCATACTATATTTTTAACTCAACTAATTGCAACATTTCCTATTCTTAATTGTACAACATTACTACTAAAATGTCTATTACCATGGTACCAAGTCGCTATGCAAGTCGCGGCAAACCCTAGCTCTTAAGTGATATGGTGTGTTTTGGCCATTTTCAGTGCACTCTTTAAGACTCGTGACTTGGGCAAGTCGCGACCACTGTATATCTTCAAAAAATCGCGCAGTCCATCGCACAGGTACGTTATTTATCAAAAAATTTCTCTAAAACTCTCTCAAACTCTCTCTAAGTGTAGCAAAAGAAGTAGGCCACTCAAGGTCAATCCAGAATTTTGTAAGCGAATGAAAAAGTTGAAAATAGAGGATTTTGGATATTTGTTTAGCATGATCATCAACCGATTAATTTAGACATCCTTACATAGCAATCTCATATCATTAGGTAACATTTAGTGAAATCGGATTCCCTAGTTCCTTTTATCTTGATTAAAATCCTTTTGCTTTACAGTTTCATAGGTTATCTAAGCTTAAATTTAGAATCTCATCACCATTAATTTAGAATCATTCGGATAGAAATAGACTTAGTTAATTTTAGTAATTAGCACCTTTAACATCCTCGTGGGAACGATACTTAGACTCAATCTATATTACTTGTGCCGACCCCGTATACTTGCGGGTAACCAAAAGTGTAACAAGTTCCTCGCGACTTACTCCGCGACTTGGTAAGAGGCGGATCAAGTCGCGGCATCTGCTGAGCACCATTTTCCTGAGGTTGTTGCGACTTGAGTCGTGACTTGCCCAAGTCGCGTGTCACTCTGCACCAGTTTTCCAGCCTTCTCACATAACTGCTCAATTTCTCTCTTTCTCTTTCTCACTGATTTAGACCTATATCAACACCAAAAATAATACGCAAACAAATCAAAAACATGTGAAAAGCAAATAAAACTCTAAAACACAAAACCAAAAATTCACAATCCAAAATAAACACAAAAACAAAACAAATAAACCCAAAACAAAATTCAAAATTCTTATAAACTTGGGCTGCCTCCCAATGAGCACTTATTTATAGTCTTAGCTTGACTTTGTCCCTTCATGTAGAGCTAACCAATGCAATTGAGGTTTGAGGCTACATGAACGATCCCTCAATATACGGCTTCAACTTCTATCCATTAACCTTGAATGTCTCTCCATTTTTGTTCTGAATGTCGACAGCCCCGTACGAGTATACATTCACCACCTCAAATGGGTCGGACCATCGTGACTTGAGCTTTCTAGGAAAAAGCTTCAAACGGGAGTTGAAAAGCAAAACTTTCTGCCCGATTGCAAACTCCACCTTCACAATGTGCCTGTCGTGCCATCTTTTTGTTCTCTCCTTATAGATCCGTGCATTTTCATACGCATCCAACCTGAACTCCTCTAACTCATTCAATTGCAAAAGGCGCTTTTCTCCTGCTTTCTGCATATTAAATTCAATGCCTTCACTGCCCAGTAGGCTTTGTGTTGAAGTTCAACGGGCAGATGGCACGACTTTCCGTACACCAACCTATACGGAGACATCCCAATAGGGGTTTTGAAAGCTGTCCTATAGGCCCACAATGCATCGTCAAGCTTTGACGACCAATCTTTCCTAGAGTTGTTCACCGTCTTCTCTAGAATCTGCTTTATTTCTCTGTTGGAGATCTCCACCTATCCACTCGTCTGAGGGTGATAAGGTGTGGCTATCCGGTAAGTCACTCCATACTTCTTGAGAAGGGCTTCAAACTGCTTGTTGTAGAAATGCGATCCTCCGTCACTGATTATAGCCCGCGGTGTGCCAAACTTAAAGAATATGTTCTTTTTGAAGAAGTTTAGCACTACCTTAGCATCGTTGGACGGAGTGGCTACAACTTCCACCCATTTAGAAATGTAGTCAACTGCCACTAAGATGTATTGATTGTGGAAAGACATGGGAAATGGTCCTATAAAGTTGACCCTCCCGAGATCAAACAGCTCCACCTCCAGAATTGGGTTCAGCGGCATCTCATTCTTGTGACTTATGTTTCCTGTCCTCTGACACTAATCACATGAATTCACAAACATCTGGGTGTCATGAAAGATGGATGGCCAATAAAACCCTGACTGGAGCACCTTTGCTGCTGTCTTTGAAACGCTGAAATGCCCTCCACACTCCAAGCCATGGCAATGTAAGAGAATGTCGTTGATCTCAGTTTTCGGCACACATCTCCTGATAATACCATTTGTACAATATTTAAACAGGTATGGCTCCTCCCATATGTAGTACTTCACATCTGTAAAGAATTTCTTCCGTTGATGGGAATATAATTCTGGAGGAATAATCTCGCTTACCAGGTAGTTCACGAAATCAGCATACCATAGGGTCATGAGTATCTTCAAAACAAAAAGCTGCTCGTCAGGAAATGAATCATCAATAGGGACACTTACCTTTTCTTAATTGCAGTCGCGCTTTAGACGGGACAAATGGTCTGCCACTAGATTTTTCGTTCCCATATTGTCTCTGATCTCTAGGTCAAACTCTTAAAGTAGCAAAACCCATCTGATTAGCCTTAGCTTAGCATCTTTCTTTGCCATTAGATACTTGATCGCTGAATGATCAGTAAACACAATTACCTTGGCTCCAACCAAATACGAGCGGAATTTATCAAAGGCATACACAATCGTTAATAACTCTTTCTCTGTGGTTGCATAGTTCATTTGAGCATCTGTTAGAGTACGGCTAGCATAGTAAATTAGATGAAGTCACTTGTCGATTCTCTGACCTAAAACTGCTCCCACAGCATAGTCACTCGAATCACACATCAACTCAAAAGGCATACCCCAATTAGGTGTTGTGATGATCAGGGCAAAGGTGAGTTCTTTCTTCAGACTTTGAAATGCAGTTTGACACTCTTCTGTAAACTCGAAGGGTACATCCTTCAAAGCAGATTGCAGAGAGGCTTGCTAATTTTGGAGAAGTCTTTGATGAACCGGCGATAGAAACCGGCGTGGCCCAGAAAACTAATGACTCCTCTCATGGATGTAGGCGGTGGTAGTTTTCCAAGGACTGCTATCTTCGCCCTATCAACCTCAATACCAGCTGCTGAGATCCTGTGGCCTAAAACTATCTCCTCCTTCACCATGAAGTGACATTTCTCCCAATTAAGTACGAGGTTCGTTTCTTCGCATCTTTTCAGAACTAAGGCCAAATTGGCCAAACATACATCAAAAGATGAACTAAAGATCGAGAAGTCATCCATGAAGATCTCAATGAATCGCTCCACCATATCTGAGAAGATGGCCATGATACACCTCTGAAAAGTCGATGGTGCATTGCATAGCCCAAACGGCATCCTTCTGTAGGCAAATGTGCCATAAGGACAGGTGAATGTCGTTTTCTCCTGATCTTCTAGAGCAATTGGTATCTGATTGTATCCTGAATAGCCATCCAGAAAACAATAATAGGCGTGCCCAGCCAGTCTCTCTAACATCTGATCGATACAAGGAAGTAGAAAATGATCTGATCGATACAAGGAAGTAGAAAATGATCTGATCGATACAAGGAAGCAGAAAATGATCTTTCCTTGTCGCAGTGTTCAGCTTCCTGTAATCGATACATACTCTCCACCCTGTGACTGTTCTAGTAGGGATCAACTCATTGTTGTCATTTTTCACCACTGTGATCCCCCTTTTCTTTGGCACTACCTGAACCGGACTTACCCATGAGCTGTCTGAGATAGGGTAGATGATACATGCGTCTAAAAATTTGAGAACCTCTGATCTGACTACCTTCTTCATAATTGGATTCAGCCTTCGCTAATGTTCTACTGAAGGCTTGAAGTTCTCCTCCATCAGAATCTTATGCATACATATAGAATGATTGATTCCCTTTATGTCGGAGACAGACCACCCCAATGCTATCTTATGCTCTCTCAGCACTCTTAGTAGCTTTTCTTCCTCTATATCACTCAAGAAGGCTGAAATAATAACTGGAAGTGATGAAGATTCCTCCAAATAGGCATACCTTAAGTGCTCAGGTAACTGCTTC
Source organism: Xanthoceras sorbifolium (assembly GCA_003430845.1). Classification (NCBI taxonomy): domain Eukaryota; kingdom Viridiplantae; phylum Streptophyta; class Magnoliopsida; order Sapindales; family Sapindaceae; genus Xanthoceras; species Xanthoceras sorbifolium. The sequence continues at coordinate 17,000,405 of CM010613.1, read as the reverse complement.
AACTCTAGCTGAGGAGGTTTCTCGATTGAAGGCAAGAGCTTAGGCTTCCTCTGGCCGAGCTCTTCAAAGTACCTCCTGCCCCCATATGGACTAGGAGCTGCTAAATCCAGATGAAGTGTACACTCGGCTATGTCAGGATTTTCGTTTTCCTTTGTGGCTCCATGGGTTATACAGGCTTCAAGTGGTTCTCCGGGATAAGTTTGACTGAAAGTTTCTTTCACTAAGGGGTCTACCACATCTACTTTGAAGCACGTGTCCGCTGAAGTGGAGAACTTGGTAGCGTTGAACACGTTGAAGACTGCCTCTTCACTTCCCACTCGTAATGGCAATTTTCCTAATTGTACATCAATCAATGCGCCTCATGTAACCAAGAACGGTCTCCCCAAAATAAGAGGAATGTATACATCTTCCTCCCTCTCTAGCTGTCAACTTTGACTAGCACATCCTCGGTCACTCCATAAGAATACTTGACAGAACGGTCTGCCAACTAGAGGGTCACACTAGTAGGCTTCACCTCTCCCAAACCTAGTTTTCTGAAAACAAAAAAAGGCATCAAGTTAATGCTAGCACCTAAATCACATAAAACTTTAACAAATTCGGAATTGCCTATGGTACAAGGAATAGTAAAACTCCCTGGCTCTTTTAGTTTTTGAGGCAACTTATTCTGGATAATCGCGCTGCATTCTTCAGTCAAGGCTACGGTCTGGTGATCTTCAAGCTTTTTCTTCTTTAAAAGGATTTCCTTCATGAATTTGACATGGGTAGGTATCTGAGCTAGAGCTTCTGTAAAAGAAATGTTTATGTGAAGCTTTTTGAAAATCTCGAGGAATTTGGAGAAGTTTTTGTCATCTTTATACTTCTTGAGCCTTTGAGGAAAAGGAATAAGAGGCACATATGCCTTGACTTCTAGAATTGGTGGTGGTGGTTCATCATTCTTCTCTTCTTCATCCTGGTGGCATGGTGGAGTGAGAGATGAATCAACTCTTGATTCATTTTCTTCTAACTCTTGTTGTAGTTGACTTCTTTCCACTGCATTGTCAAACTGTTTCCCACTCCTCAATGTGATCGCCTTGCATTGCTCTTTTGGGTTGGTTACTATATTGCTGGGTTATGCTCCCTAAGCTCTACTTTGCGTTTCCTTGGCTATCTGACCAACCTGTACTTCGAGATTCTGAATGGCTGCTTGTTGATGCTGAAATTTTGCATCTAACTTCTTCATTGCAGTGTCCTGGTTGTCCATCCAGTTGTCAATCTTTGACATAAACTTTACCAACATGTCTTCTAGGGCTGGCTTTTTCTCCTGCTGATTGGCTACTTGGATGTTGGTCCAATTACCTTGGAAGTTACCCTGATTCTGAAAACCTGGTGGAGGCCTTGCATTACTAGCTTACTGCTAATTATTCCAGGAGAAATTTGGGTGGTTTCTCCATCCAGGATTGTAGGTGTTCGAGTATAGATTATTATATTGCTTGTTGTAGTTTTGCACATACTGCACCTGCTCTGTACTACCCCCTGCAAAAGGGTTTCCAGGCAGACAATCTGTACTGATATGCGGCCATCCACATAGATCACAACTTGGAGTAGAAGCCTGAACTGAATTAGCAGTCCACTTATTCACCTGGCTGGTCAAAGAAGCTACCTATGCCTTGAGTGAAGTAATCTCATCTATCTCAAAGACTCCTGTCGGCCCAGTTGCTCTCTTTGGTGTTGCTTTCTCATTTGCCCACTGATAGTTATTGGTGGACATCTCTTTGATAAGATCATAGGCAACATCAATTGACTTGCTCATCAAAGCTCCACCAGATGCTGCATCTATCATGCTACAGTTCTGCTGTGTGAGACCGTTATAGAACGTCTACACTACAAGCCACTTTGGTAGGCCATAGTGTGGGCACTTCCTCATCAGGTCCTTGTATCTCTTCCAGGCTTCGTACAATGACTATGTCTCAAACTGCATGAACTAAGTGATGTCATTCCTGAGCTTTGTTGTCTTCCCTAAAGGGAAATACTTAGCGAGGAAGGCTTGAGCTAGAGCTTCCCAAGTTGTGAAGGTATTCGGCGATAGAGAATTCAACCATAGTTTAGCTCTGTCCCTTAAGTAAAAAGGAAAAATTCGCAGCCGAATTGCATCATCTGACACCCCATTCTACTTGAAGGTGTCATAGATCTCTAGGAAGCTCTCCAAATGGATGTTAGGATCATCGTTCGGCAAACCCCCAAACTAAACATGATTTTAAATCATCTGGATGATTGCCAGCTTGATCTCGAAGTTATTAGCTGCGACTAGGGGTGGGCATCAAACTGAATCGAACTATGAAACCGGTGAACCAAATTGAGTCGGACGGTTTTGGTTCGATTCCGCAGTTTATATTGGTTCGGTTCGGTTGGTTTTTTTCAAAACCAACCGAACCAGCAAACCCATTTATATATTAAAAAAAATAATTAAAGTTAACACACCAGATTTGCAAACTGAAATTGGCAAGTATTTCTGTCACATACTACTGCCAGCTTTTATAAAGTTCCACTTATTATTCTAATTTGGTTATTTCGTCAGAGTTTTTGTTGAATTTGTTTCTCCAATTGTTATTTCTATTATATAAAAATTTAATGTATATATTATTCCTGCTTGGGCTTGTCACATGGTCGTGCTGTATCTGTTTACTACAAACTGCATGGGGTGAGGCTCACCTTTGCAAAACCACCCTGTATTATATCTTCGTTATGTGATGAATATTCAAGATTGCGGTTTTAATATTCTTGTTTCAGTTTACCTATAATTTTGCACAAAGATATAGACTCATATTTGGGGGATAGGTTGGAATTGTTGATGATTGTATTGCTATCAATACAGCATTTCTACTTGATGTATAGAGCATGAAAATAAAATGCTTAAAACTTGAATGCTAATATGCAATATTGTAAAATAAGGGCAAGGGAAGGAACGCAGAACTACCTGTGTCAAGCAGGTCAAGTAGAAAAGAGTCTTATGTTTTGAAACTATTTAAGTCGAATTCATTATGTTTTGATGCTCAAACTGAGTCTGTCCTATAAGTTTGTCATCCTATTTTTTTATAAGAATATAACCTATTAATGCTATATAATAAGTTAAAAACGCATTGGTGTCTTACTTGTATTTGAAGTTTGTATATAGCGAATTGTCATTTCATTTTTGTTGATTGAACACAGAGTAGAATCAGATAAAAAATGATTAAGGAATTAGCAGGATCAACAGTTAGTATCTAAGTTGTTTATGTGGTAAGAAATTATGTTGTTTATATTGATCATATTTGGATGTAAAAAAACTGAAATCCCATTATAATTTTTATGGCTCAATTGGCCCACAAACCAACCAAACCGAACCGAACCGAACCAAACCGGTTCAATCCAGTTTGGTTTGGTTCGGTTCACTCTATTCCCGGTTCTCGGTTTGGTTCACTTTTTCAAAAACCGATCAATTATCGATTTTTATCAGTTTTACCTAAAACCGAACCAAACCGAACCATACCCACACCTAGCTACGACTGTGGATCGATGAATGCTCGACTAGTTTCCTTCCAAGGTAGGAATGGCAAAATCGCGCAGACCTGGCATTCTCTGGATCCTGGTGTAGTGGGTCATGTGGTGGATCCATGGCGAGTTGCTGTCTTGCTTGTCTTCTTCTCTGTCTAAGAGTGCACTCGATCTCTGAATCAAAATTTTCAAGAGGTGCTGAATTAACACGTCTTGTTCTTCTCATACATAGAACAAACTACCTGCAAAGACAAGAAAGCAAACAAGTAAAATAACAATCGAAAAAAATAAAACAAAAAATAAAAGAAAAAAAATTCAAATAAGCTATAAACTTAGCCGGTATTAAATCAACATTGACTAAAACAATCCCTGGCAACGGTGCCAAAAACTTGTTACGCCTTTTGGTTACCCGCAAGTGTACAGGGTTGACACAAGTAATATAATATGAGTCTAAGTATCGTTCCCACGAGGATGTTAAAAGTGTTGATTACTAAAATTAACTAAGTCTATTTCTATATGAATACCAAAGTAATGGCTATGATTATCGAATCAATTAACACTAAGCAACCTATTAAATTGGAAAGCAAACAAGATTTTTTCAAAGCTAGAAAGAACTAAGGAATCCGATTTCACTAAATATTCCCTAATGAATTGAGATTACTATGTAAGGATATCTAAGTTAATAGGTTGATGATCATGCTAATTAAATATCCAAAGTTCCCTCTCGAGGCAAATCGAACCTATTCTACATATACTACTACCCTATCTCTCGATGGCTATCCAACTATATAGGAATGCATTAACACATAAAAGCATGTCAAATATCACATAGAATAAGCCAATATATCTCTATTTGACTCCTAGACTATGATGGCAATTTATCGAACACGTTATGGGCGTCTCCTCTTGGTACTTAACCCACAACAACAAGATAATGCTAAATGGTGATCAATTAAATAACAATCAACGAAGTACTAAATAGCCACTTAACCAATATAACTCAAATCATCCAAACATGCATAAATACTCAATCAAAATTCATATTTAGATTCATCATCATCCCTAGTATAGAAAGTTAGTTCATAATTAGGAAATTAAAATACATGATGTTCAATAACGGAGTCATGAATAAAAATACAACAAAGGAAAGAATTGCGAAAAAAAAACTCTCGACGGGAAGACTCTCATCTGATTCCGTCTCTGGTGAACTGCTACGTTGACAATTCAGATTCCTCGGTTGATGAAGACGAATGAAGATTCAATCTGGCGTCTAGTCTCCTATCACTCCTTCTCTCTTCTTCTTTCTTCTTCTCTCTTCTATTTTCTGATGCTCCAATCGAACTCCCTATGAAAAAAAAATCACGTTTTCCTTTTATAGCTGCGCAAATTAGGGCAATTTAATGACGCTCGCGACTTGCCCAAATTGCGAGTCAAGTCGTAAGCTAAGTCGAGGTAGCCTCGGCCTTGAATCTGCATTTGGCTACCGTGACTTGCACAAGTCGCGACCCAAGTCACAACGCAAGTCGCGACAGTCTCAATCTCTTTCTAGAAATAAGCCCCCGTGACTTGGGCAAATCGCTACCCAAGTCGCGGGTCAAGTCGCGACACTCTCGGCTTGGGTTGCTCAATTGCACTGCCGCGACTTGCCCAAGTGGCGAGCCAAGTTGCGGCTCAAGTGGCAAGTGCCTCTGCGCATTTTCACTTGAAAACTCTCAAAATCTCTGAATGGACCTAGAAACCTGCACACTCAAGGAAAACATTAAAAACATCCAATAATTACCCAAAAATAGACAAAAGTAAGGAGAAATAAGACCCCATTTCCGGTAAAAAATGGTGCCAACAGGAGTCTCCAACTCCTTCAAGCCATAAATTTTCAACACTTAAGTAGTGTATATATTATTTTACAATTGCCCATAAAAGCGCAATTATATGGGTAGACCTCTACCCGTGTTGGGAGTAGACCCCTCCCGTTGTTGGGAGTAGACGGCTTTCAAAATGGAACTAGATGTCATTATTCTTACCACTGCCCATAAAAACACAATTGTGTGGGTAGATTCCTCGTGTTGTTAGGAGTAGATGGTTTCTAAAATAGAAGTAGATATTTGGACTGTACTTATATAGTTTAATCTCGGTAGCTTCCAGTAGTCCTCTGACCCGTAATGTATAATTTTTTAAAAAAAAAAAAACTACACAACATTACTCGTCATGAGACTGAAAGGCTGGTGCTCAAATAAGGAGAAAATCTTGGGGTGGGACGCCCTCATCATATTGAGGTGAGACCTCATGCAAACAAATATTAATTTTTATTATTTTCTTTTCTTTTTATTTTTGCTTTATTCACATTTCAGTCTCTTATTTCTCCAAATCCTTCAGTTCCATTAAGACCAACTACTCTAAAACAAAACATTACTGCTTGCTGAATCACTACAAATTTGAGACTTACAGTGGTTGTTTATTTTTTTCATCATATCCAGAATAGGAAAAAATAAAGCAAACATTAATGGTGACTTTTGGTTTTGAGGGTAGATTTGGGAGGAGAAATCCCTAATTTGAGGGTTTTTTTTTTTTTTTTTTATCCAACCAAATATGAATTAGAACTCAATCTAATCCAACTCAACCCAACCCACTTTTGGTCAATTGGGCTTTTAAGCCCAATAAAATTAAATTTATTTTATATATTATTAAAAATATTTGAATTTAAATTTTATTGTATCCAAATTCAGTTTTAAAATAATTTTTCACCCTAATATCATATCATATATAGTTTAAATTTCTTAAAAGTATCAAAATTAAAACACAACATCTAACACATATTTGATTAAACTTTTGTTGCATAAATTACAAAAATAAAAATACAAAATTAATAATTTATCAAACTTGGAAAGTCTTCGTCTAAGTTGCTCATCTATTTTACAATTATAATTATTTCGTCGAATACCTTGTGATTAAATAATTTATTATTTATTTCAATCAACATAATAGTTAAATTTTGTATACAATTATTACACTTTTATATATCAAAGTCTTAATCAAATTCTAAATTAATGTATCAAGAAAAAATATTAGTACAATTAGTACAAAATAAATAAGACAATTAGTACAAAATTAATATTTTATTAACTCAACCCAACCTAATCTTAAAATTAACCCAATCCAACATGATCGAGTCAGAAGCAGAGGTGTCTCTTTCAATTTCAATCCAACACCACCATTGCTTCTCTTCCCTTCTAATATTCACAAAAAAATATCAACAAATTTGACAACAACAACAACAATTGGGACAACGTTAGCGGCTGTGAAATTTGATGAAGAGATTCCGCCAACACTTGAATTATTTGATGGTGTAGAACGTGTTAATTGAGTTTTGTATAAGATTTATTTCAGCAACTTATCAGATTATCAGCAGTAAACCCGGCCGGTACACCCCATTTGTGTGTGGCAAGTTAGGGGGGGGGGGGGGGGGGGGGGGGGGGGGGGGGGGGACAGTCCACTAACTCCAGAGGGGTTGAGTTTGTCAATCGCCCACACATTGAAGTGTTGCCTCGCTATATGTAGCGATGCGGCATTCTGCACATAGACAGTGAAATGTCTTTTATCAGATTATTAGAGTCACCAATGCGGCGCCAGATTAGTCGCCTAGTGACACCCTCCATATGGTGCGGCGCCAACTGAGTCGCCCTATGGATTATCAGTTATTAGATATGGGTTTTCCATTGGCATTTTCAGAAAAGTTTTATCAGAAAAAGTTTTATCAGAAAAAGTTTATCAGAAAGGTCTTATCAGAAAGATTTTATCAGAAAGATTTTATCATAAAAGTTTTATCAGAAAAGTTTTATCAGAAAAGTATATTAGTTTAGCATTTCAGTTTTTAGAAAAATATATTATTTCAGTTTATTAGTTATCATAAAAATATATTATTTCAGTTTATCAGTTTTCAGAGCAATATATTATATTAGTTTATTAGTTTTCAGAAAAGTATATGATATTAGTTTTCAGCAATAGTAGAGAGTTTTCAGTTTATCAGTTTTCAGTAATAATAGTAAGTTTGAAGAGTTTCAGATAAATTCAAAGTTAATCTTATTATATTTAAGGTTTCTCAGTAAATTAGAAACACTCACTGAGCTCCTTTAGCTCATTATAGTTTTATTTTTATTTTAAATCAACCTCCCAGATATAGGTACAGGTTCAGATATTGCAGGGACGTCGAAGACCAGTGGGATCAGTCAGAGGATGTTGTGACTGTTTTAAAAGCATATATAATATTTTAAATTGTTAAGTTTGTATTTTAATATTGTTTTAAGTGTATAAGTATTTTATTTAAAGATTTGATTTATTTATTTTTTATAATTGTTAATTTCGATATTAAATTGTTTGAGTTGTAGTTTGTGGAGATGGACCGGAGGTCCACAGCAGTTGAGATTTGAAAAAAATATAGAAGTGTTCAAGTTGTTTTATGCAGGTCTCCAAGATTTGGTATTCTCAGAAAAACAGAGAGGACTCTGCCAAAATTTTTATAAAATAGTTTTGTATAAAAAAAAAATAAAACTATAATGAGCTAAAGGAGCTCAGTGAGTGTTTCTAATTTACTGAGAAACCTTAAATATAATAAGATTAACTTTGAATTTATCTGAAACTCTTCAAACTTACTACTATTACTGAAAACTGATAAACTGAAAACTCTCTGCTATTGCTGAAAACTAATATCATATACTTTTCTGGAAACTAATAAACTGAAATAATATATTTTTCTGAAAACTGATAAACTGAAATAATATATTTTTCTAATAACTGATAAACTGAAATAATATATTTTTCTAAAAACAGAAATGCTAAACTAATATACTTCTCTGATAATGTTTTTCTGATAAAACTTTTCTGATAAAACCTTTCTGATAAAATCTTTCTGATAAGACCTTTCTGATAAACCTTTTCTGATAAAACTTTATGATAAAACTTTTCTGAAAATGCCAATGGAAAACTCATATCTGATAACTGATAATCCATAGGGCGACCCAGCTGGCGCCGCACCATATGAAGGGTGTCACCAGACGACTAATCTGACGCCGTACTGGTGACTCTGATAATCTGATAAAAGACATCTCACTGTCTATGTGCGGAATGCTGCATCACTACATATAACGAGACAACACCCCAATGTGTGGGCGACTGACAGACTCGACAAACTCAACCCCCATAGAGTTAGCGAACTGTCTCTCCCTTAACTTGCCACACACAAATGGGGTGTACCGACCGGGTCTACTACTGAAAATCTCATAAGCTGCTGATAATCTGATAATAAATGGGTATCCATGGTTTGAAAACTATTTTCTTTACTTTGAAAACTAATTTTTAATTAAAAACCATAGAATATATATAAAACAAATTTATTAAATGAATCTAAATTCTAAATTTCTGAGATATATAATTACTTTAATTAAACACATTTAAATCAACAATCATATACTAAATCACAAAATATTAAATCAAACTTAAAGAAAATAAACTAAATATAATTCAACTGAAAATCTGGTTTTGCACTATCTTAAATAACGATATTAGCTTATTAAACTTTAGATAAAACACTTTACTAAAATAAAATATACTTTGTTTTAAAATAAATTTTACACTCACTGATTTCTGGTTCTCTCTAGGCTTGGTGTTCTGGTTCCTTCGTCTCATTACATTCCTTGACTTTCCATAACGTTTCTTTTTCTCCCATACTATGGAAATTTCTTCCTAAAATAAAATAATATATTTCCAAATAAATCGTTAATATAAACACCATCATCTTATACAAAACTCAATTAACACGTTCTACGCTTTATTCCTCCATTTGTTCTACTCTAGTAAAATCAATTACATTTAATTTAATATAAATCATGTCAATCATACGATTCCTCTACTTGACCGAATTTCAAACATTCAAATTCAACATGATTTCTTAAATCATTTAATTTCTCTTAAATCGAATCTTATATATCACAACTCAACATATTTACTTTATTTTCTAAGCATCAATTTATATCACAACCATACAGATACAATTTCTAATACTTAATTACACATAATTTGAAATCTCTACACTATCAACTTCGATTTCTACACAAATTCTCATTCTAATCTTCATCAATTTAACATAAATAAATTTCTTTCACTTAACAACATCAAATTCAATTTCATTTAACTCGATTAAACTAATTATAACTTTAATTTCGAATTTAATTTCAAAAATTCTCAAAACTAATGATTCAATTTTATTCTAAACAATTTCTACAACTCTTATCAACCACCAAACACAACATTACAACAAAATTCATAATACCAGTTACTAATTTGAGAATCATTTTGATTTCTTACACAATAAATTCAATCCATACTATCAATTAACTAAAAAATACCCCAATTACACAAATAACATCTCAATTTAACAATCCAAACTTAAAATCATCAAATCCCTAAATCTTTAACTTACTAATTTCTTGATTTTCATTTTAATCAACTCCAATTAAACTAATTTCAATTAAAACACTATAAAAACTCAAATCAAATACTAAATCAACAAAATCCATAAATCAATTTCACTTTATATTCAACAATCAATTTTAAACACAATTCAAAACTCAATCACTTTCTAAAATCAATTTAATTTCATCAATTATCAACTTACAAATTCTACAACATAAATAATTTCATCAAATTCAAACCAACTCAACTTTATAAATCACTTACCCAACTCCTCTTGCTCTTCCTACACTTCTTCTTCTTGGCCAAAATCCCTATTTCTTCTTCTTTTTTCTTTTTCTTCTTTTCCTTTTTCTTATTTCTTCCTCACAGCTGCACAGTTTCTGCTCTCTTTTCCTTCTCTTCTCTCTTCTTTCTTTCTTTCTCTCTCGGCTTCTTCTTCTCCTTTCTCTCTTTCTTTGCTGCACGGTTTCAGCTCTCTTTGGTTTTCTTGGCTGGTCTCTTTCTTTTCTTCCCTTTTTTTTTTCTTTTTCTTTCTTCCTTCTTTTCTTCTCGCTTTTCTCTCTAAATTTTCTGGTTACTTCTCAAAATTTTCTGGTTTGTGCTGTGTTTTATGGTGAGTGGAATCCACTTGTCACCCATAAAATGTTTTGGTAATTACAACATGCCCCTTGATCTTTACAATTCATAAAATGGCAACCAATTGACAATTAATCACATGAATTTGATCACAATATTTTTATTTACAATTTAATCCATAAAAATCCATTAACTCTTTTCCACAAAAATCCATTTCAATTTACTTTTCTATCAATTAATTAAATTAAAATCTCATATCATAAAGGTATATTTTAGTATCCAATAAATATTCTTAATACTCCAATTTATGAAAATCCTTACTATATTCTCCAAAACTTATAATTGAATTTCTTATATACTTTATGGAACCTTAATAACCATCTGGAACCATTCCAGACATATTCCGAGTCTCTGATACCCATTTTTGAAAATCCTCGGATCCATCCAATAGATTTTATTATAGTACCATTAATACTTTTAACATTTGATTTACTCCTAATCAAAGCTTATATATTTACTTATGTACTGTACAATAAATTTTGGAAACATATATTACAATACCTGTACGTGTACAGTACAATCTATCGAGAGGGTTTATTACACTCCCCCTGTTCGCGGGGACCTGTAACATCCGTAATTTTTATTAATTATAAAAAGTGCCCATAATTGTTGTTAATTATGTAAAAATAATGTAATGGGCTTATTTGGATTAATTTTTAGGTACACAAGTGGATCAGGTGGAGTGGTCCGGAAAGAATACATGAAGGGAAAAGGAAAAAGTTGGCAATGAGTACCGCGACCAGGGATCGCGATGAGCAGTTCGCGGTGAAAATGATGATTTTGGACAGTGAGCACCGCGACCAGGGATTGCGATGAGCAGCTCGCGGTAAAAATGTTGATTTTGGGCAGTGAGCAACGCGACCAACATCACGACCAGACACCGCGATGGCTGATCGCAATGAAGGAGGTAAAATCACTCCAGTTAGCAACGCGATCAGGTGGCGCGACCACAGGTCGCGAGGACCAAAATTTTATAAAAAAAAAAAGAGACGGTGAGAAGTTTCACGAAGAAGCAAACAGAAATAGAGAGACAGATCGGAGAAGAAAAAGAAAAAGAGAAAGAAAAAGAAAAAGAAAGAGAAAGAAAGAAGAAGAAGAGAGATAAATGAAGGAGAAAGGAAGAAGAAGAAGGGAAGAAGAAGAAGAAGAAGAAGAAGAGAAGAAGAAGAAAGAGAAGAAAAAGAGAAGGGAGAAAGAGAAAAGGAGAAAGGAAAAGGAGGAAAAAGGAAATCCAAAAATGAAATTATTGTAGAAAACGGTATCCAGGTTGGTTTACACGTATTTCTGAAAACCTTATTAATTTCGTTATATGATCTTATTTGAATTTCTATATTTTCACTAAATGAATTGAGAATTTATTATTGATTTTGAAAATTTATTTTGGATTTGTGATATCGTATGTTTTCAAATATGCTTTACAAATACTATTTTGTGAATATCATTGTTATTGAATTGATAAATGTTAATTTGAAGGGAATAAAATGAATTGAAATGAAAATTGAAATTGTTGTATTGTGAAACGGCCCTAGGATACTTGAACATATAAACGGATAAAGAAGGTTGGTATACCAGCTGGGTTATTTCAGCAGTACTGCACCGATATTGATATTGATCTTGATATTATGTACCTCCCTTAGGATTCGTCCTGGGGTAGGGAGTTATGATATTGATATTATGTATCTCCCTAAGGATTCGTCCTAAGGTAGAAAGTTATATGTACCACCCTTGGATGGAACAGGCCCCAAGTGCCGGTCCTAGAGTTGAGAGTTATGTTTGACGGGCAGCCACCGAGTGGTCGATGTCGAACGGCCCCATATTCCAATCCAAAAAATTATGTTGAGTATACCAAAGGGGCTAAGATTGCAATGAATTGAATAAATTGTTTATAAATGAATTTAGAAATTGATTTCGTATGATTTAATTTATTAATTGAATCGAACAGTAATATGTTTTACATGATGGTATTATGATGTTATATTTTGAAAACTATTTTGTGATTTCGATAAATAAGTTTAGTGTACACCCACTAAGCATTATTGCTTACCGCGTTGATTTTATCACGCGTAGGTAACAGGGATATCAGCGGAGATAAAGAAAAAGACTAGAGAAGAGGTAGCTGCAGACAGAGGTCCTGAGTCACCATACTTTTGGGGTAGTTATATTTGAAATTTTGAGTGTATATCATTCAGTAAAGCATCAATATATAGTAGTTTGTAAATTTGTTATATATATATATATATATATATATAAATTTTGTAAATATTTGTTTAATGGTTTATATTTTTCAAAGTTGTAAATATTGATAATGTATTGTTTTGTTTGAAAATGTTTGGGAAGTCGTACTATATGGCAGAGTGCGCATATGATTTAGAAATGAATTTTGAAGTGTTGAATATTATATTATTTGAGTTATGTTGAAAACAGAATTTTTGGGAAATCAGAAAAACAGAGAAAACTCTGTCGAAATTTTTTAAACAGTTTTGATGGGCTCACTAGAAAGGATTTTAAAATATAACTTATTTGGTTTTTCAATGGTTTTCAAATTATAAAGTCAGTCAAGTCAAGTTTGAAAATCGGGTAGCGCTTCCTGTGTCGATCCAGTCGGGTCGGGTCAGGGGGTGTTACAAGACCATTTGCCAATAATCGCTTGTAAACAAGGATTGCGAACCACCATAAAGATCCATGGTGGACGCCGTGGATCTCCAAGTGGATAGTGGAGTTAACTCCACCCTTTTCTTCATCTTTTTTTTTTGTTATTTTTTTTAATAAATATAGATGCGATGGACGACAAAGATCTTATATATTTTTTTCTTTTTTAAAATATTTTAAAAATAAATTGAAATGACCAAAATTAGGGATAGAAATTTCACCTGCAAACCTGCGAACTTGCAGATTTCCACCCGCGAAGGGCGGGTGCGAATTTTACTATCGCATTCATGGCCAGATTTAGATGTAAAATTAAAACCCGATGCGGGTTTAGGTTCGGTTGTGGGTTTGAAAAAAAATCCACGCCCGAACCTGCGATCTCGCATAAATTATATATATATATAATACACTTTCATTTTAAAAAAAAAACTCCTGAAAAAGTCAAAATAACGTCGTTTTGAATATGGTAGAACTTGAAAATTTGAAAATAATTTAATACTAGAAAATAATTTGATAATCAAGTATTTTAAAATTTTTCTTTTTCAAAAAAAAAAAATATTTTATTTCGCGGGTGTGGACCCGTCGACACAAATCCAAACCCGCGAAATTATACATGTTTGCGGATGAGTGCAAATTTAAGTCAAACTCATGAGCAAAGTTGCCTGCGAACCCATATAATTTCGTAGGTTCGTGGGTGGGTGTGGATGTCAAAAATGCGGGTTTGAGTTTGGATTTGGTCAAATCCATGCGAACTCGACCCACTGCCATGTCTAACCAAAATACCCTCAACATCGTTGACTTTAACTAATAGTAACTAACGACAGGGAGTTAATTATCAGTTTTACAGTAAATTAAGGGTGCATTGCACTCAAGTACCTTGACTTTTATCATAATTGCACGTTTAATATCAGTTTTATCATAATTGCACTCGAATACCCTACATTCAATTGACCATCGTTAAAGTGACGGTTGACCAAACGGATTATGGTAAAATGATGAGACTGCCCCTGCACATGTATAAATGTGTTCTGACATCATAAAATTAAAAAATAATTAATAAAAAAAGATAATAATAAAATAATAATTACAATTTTTTTTTTTTGAAAAAAATTTAAAAAATCACAGATTGGAAATGGAAGAAATTTCTAGATCTAGATTCCTTCACAGTTCCAAAAAAAAAAAAAAACCAAAAACAAGAACAAAATCAAAAACTCAATTCCTAGATGGAGAAATACTCAGATCTGGAGATGAAAAAAGTTTTCCAGATCTAGATTCCTTAAGAGTTACAAAGGAAAAAAAATTGAAAACTCAACTTTCTGGGTTCGAACACGAACCCAGAAATCTGGGAACAAGTGGGTTCAAACACAAACCCAGAACCCAAACACGAACCCAGATCTCTGGGTTTGTGTTCAAACCTAGAAATCTGGGAACAAGCGGGTTCGAACACGAACCCAGATCTCTGGCGACTGATCAGTGGCGGAGGCGACGAACCAGCGGCGGGGGAGACGAATTTTATTGGTTGGATGATTTTTTAAATTTTTTTAAAAATGAATTTAAACGTAAAAGACCAATTTGCCCCTGAACCGTTTGGTCAATCGTTACTTTAACGGTGGTCAACTGAAAGTAGGGTATTCGAGTGCAATTATGACAAAATTAGCATTAAACATGCAATTATGATAAAAGTCAGGGTACTTGAGTGCAATTTACCCATAAATTAATTCCTCATATAAAAGGGGGATTATCATTTTTGTCCCTATGTTTTGGAGGATTATCAGTTTTTTAAATGAGTTATGGTCAATGGTACACTTAGTCCTAACTTTTAAAAAATGTATCAATTTGATCCTTCTGTAAGCCAACCATTAGTCAAACTTAACATTTCAAGGGGCATTTTTGTCTTTAAACCTATAAATGGCCAACAGTTTTTTTTTAGTGAAATGACATATCTATCCCTAATTAAAAATTAAAAATAAATTAAATTAAAATTTTAAAAAATTAAAAATAATTAAATTAAAAATTTTAAAAAAATTTAATGAATCTCTACCGTTCATCAAGATTGATGGATGGTGAAAATTATATTGAAAATAAAAAAAAATTAAAGTGAAAATTAATTTTTTTTAAAAAAAAAAATTGAAATTCTGAGTGGTGGAGATCCAGATCTCCACCACAAAAAAAAAAAAAAAAAAAGAAGATTAAATTCAAAGTTTGAAGATTAACGAACCCTTCTGGGTTCGTTGATCTTCAACCTTTTGGGTTCGTTGAGGTGCAACGAGCCCAGATCTGGGTTCGTTGATATGCAACGAACTCAACGAACCCAGAAAACTGGGTCGTTCGTTGGCAACGAACCCAATTTTCTGGGTTCGTTCCTAGTTTTCTGAGTTCGGGTTCGTTGCACAGCAACGAACCCAGATCTGGGTTCGTGAGTTTGTTGAGGTCGAAGATCAATGAACCTAGAAGGGTTCGTTGATCTTCAAACTTTGAATTTCATCTTTTTTTTTTTTTTTTTTTTGTGGTGGAGATCAATTTGGATCTCCACCATTTAGAATTCAATTTTTTTTTTTTAAAAAAAAAAAATTTTAAAAAAAATTATATTTTCACTTTAATTTTTTTTTTAAATTTCAATATAATATTCACCATTCATCAAGATTGATGGACAGTGGAGATCTA
Source organism: Xanthoceras sorbifolium (assembly GCA_003430845.1). Lineage (NCBI taxonomy): Eukaryota > Viridiplantae > Streptophyta > Magnoliopsida > Sapindales > Sapindaceae > Xanthoceras > Xanthoceras sorbifolium. The sequence continues at coordinate 16,984,484 of CM010613.1, read as the reverse complement.
TTAAAAAATATTTTTTAAATATTTTAAATATTATTTTTAAATGAGTTAATTACACTCAACCTCCCTGAGGTTTGGCTAATTACACTCGGAATCAAAATTTGTATTAATTGACACTAACCTCCCATCATATTAACTTTGACCATTAGAATAAATGTTGGCTTTTGCCAAATTTATTAAATGACCAAAATACCCATATTAATTAATATTATCAATTTTTTTTACTCTTTATTAAAAAAAAATGATGGTGGAATCCAGATTGGATCTCCACTAAGAACAAAAATAAAAAAAATTAAAAAAAAATTTTGAAGCTTGAATGTCTGGGTTCGTTCAAACCCATTGTGAGTTCAATTCGAACCCACAAGGGTTTGAAGATGAACCCTTCTGGGTTCGTATTTGAACCCATAAGGGTTCAAAGACATCTTCGAACCCTTGTGGGTTCGATCGAACCCACAAGGGGTTCAAAGTCTGGGTTCGAACGAACCTAGACATTCAAGTCTTCAAAAAAAAATTTCTTGGTGGAGATCCAATCAATCTCCACCGTCCATCATTGTTGATGGACTGTGGAGATCCAATCTGGATTCCATCATCAATTTTTTTTAAATAAAGAGTAAAAAAAAATTGATAATATTAATTAATAGGGGTATTTTGGTCATTTAATAAATTTGGCAAAGTCAACGTTTATTCTAACGGTAAAAGTTAACGCGAGGGGAGGTTAGTGTCAATTAATGCAAACTTTGATTCCGAGTGTAATTAGCCAAACCTCAGGGAGGTTGAGTGTAATTAACTCAAAAATAATTGATAATATTAATTAACAGGGGTATTTTGGTCATTTAATAAATTTGGCAAAAGTCAACGTTTATTCTAACTGTCAAAGTTAACGTGAGGGAAGATTAGTGTCAATTAATGCAAACTTTGATTCCGAGTGTAATTAGCCAAACCTCAGGGAGGTTGAGTGTAATTAACTCTTTTTTAAATATTAAAATGAAATGACAATATTACTCTTCTATTTATTAATAATCATTTTAAAATTTTGAGATTAAAATTGTCATTTAACTCATTTAAATAGTATTAAGGGTAAAACTGTCTTTTTACCAATTCTGTCAAGTTTGACTGATAGAAATTTAGTCAGAGGGACCAAATTGATATATTTTCTAAAAGTTAAGGATCAAGTGTACCATTAATCATAACTCATTTAAAAAACTGATAATTCTCCAAAACGTAGGGACCAAAATGATAATCCCCCTATATAGAAAGGTAAATATTGTATTGTTAATTGGTGGTTGTGACTTATGACTTATGAAATTGAATTTGTATTTTTATTTACAATTATTTTATAATTTGACTTATAAGTATACAAATCGTCAAATCCTGGTTTAGCAGGATTACCCATATATACATATATATATATATATATATATATATATATATATATATATATATATATATATATTATGTGTTGTCATGTGCCAACATTTGAGTGGGTGGTCTAACCGTTGACGTGGTGGTGAGAGCGTCTCACCCAATTCCTTCTCTCCTGTAAGTTACCAACACTCTCCAGCACGTGAGGAGACTAGGATGTTTTGCCACGTGGCAGGCTTTCGCGGTTAAGAAATTTCAAATTTCAAAAAACAGAAAAAAGAAAGCAACGGTCGTATTTTATTATTATTCACTGCGAAAACAGATTTGAAGAAGGCAAGGGTCTTGAAACGAAATCAAAAGCACATCTCCAAAGAAAGAGAACTTCCTTTTTTAGCAGAAAGTAAGAAACCCCCCAACAAGTCTTCAATTACAAACCAATCTTCTCTCTCTCTCTCTCTCTTCTTTTTTTTTTTTTTTGTTATCAATGGAAGATAATCAATGGCATGACCCACTACTTCTCACTGACGTTTCTCGGCAACAACAACAACACCACCACCACTCTTCTCGCTGTAAGAACTACTATAAACCCAGCTAACCCTAGAGAAAAAAACATTATCTTTTTTTATTTTTGTATCTGGGTTTATCTATAATTTCTTCACTCTTTTTTTTTTCTTGGCAGACAGTAATTCAACAGCTTTGACTATGGCCGATCCTTTTATTTATCATAACCCAGATGACGGTAATGCTCTTCAAGTTCTATTTTTCTTCTATTTTAAGAAATTTATTTGTTTTGAATTTGTATAGAACCATTCTTGATGGCTGTATTATTAATTACGGGTTGTTTAGGTAGTACAAGTGTTTCTGGCAAAAATCAAAGCTTTGAAGATAATTGCAAGCCAAATCTCAGTAGCCCAATTTCGAAAGAGTCGGTTGATCATGATGGTAACTTTTTTTTTTAATGGTGATTTGATTGGCCAATTATGATTGGTTTTCTATTTCAAAGATGAGTGTTGATTGAGTGGAATTTTGGTTCTTTTCAGCTAAATCTATGATGGGATTCTCTCTAACATCGCCTGATCTGGTGATATGTGGTGGTTCACCTGATATACCTATAAGTAGCTATGGAGATTCCCCAGAATTCTCGAAGAATAATAAGTGTTTTGTTGAGGTCTCTTTAGAGAATGGCATCAATGGCTCAGATGATACCAAAACTATTTTGAAGAGCCCATCCGTAAAATTTTCATCATTTAACCAAGAATTTTCTCCTGAATCTTCTTTAGAGCTCCTTCCAGCTCTGGAAGTGGAAGACAGCTTGCCAGAAGATTCCATTCCCAGTATAAGCAGCAATGCAGGTAGCGGGGTATCCTGTTATTTTAATTGGTCCTGTTTTCATATGGAATATAAAGGTCAAAATACTTACCCGACACAATGTTTTTCAGATTTTGGAGAATCACAATTGCTGCAAGTTATGAGAACGTCTCAAGTTGAGGACTGTGAACCACCAATTGTAATACTGATCATAACCTTAACAATTTTATTCAAAGTTATCAGTAAAAAAAGGAAGCAGAAGAATTTTGATTGATTATTTTTTCTCTTCCTTACGATGAATTACGGTGCAGGATAGTGGTGATTGTGAGGGAGAAGGAAGCTACAAAAGACTGAAAAGAGATTATGAGTGTCAGAGGAATGAATTAACAGAGGCAAGAAAGGCAATGGAGGAACTTAAAAAGGAGAACCAACTTAAGAGTAAAGAATGTCAAGAAGCTTGGAAGTCTTTACAAGAACTCCAAAATGAGCTTATGCGCAAGTCTATGCATGTTGGCTCATTGGGTACGTAAAGTTTTTGATATTAGCAGCCTGCATAAATGATATCTGTAAGATAATTTGTTGATTTTGTGTGGTTATAGCTTTTGCAATCGAGGGTCAAGTGAAAGACAAGAGTAGATGGTTCTCATCTTTAAGAGACTTAACCAGGAAACTAAAGGTAATGAAATGTAACCAAAGATGTCTTTATGACACTGATCAAACAGAAATGCAATTAAATTAGTTCTAAAAGTTTCATTTACAGATAATGAAAATAGAACAAACCAAGCTATCCGAAGAGGCTTCTGCATATAAGAAATGTCTTGCAGATATGAATGAAATGAGCTCTACAATTCAGTCCACAAGTAGGTTGACTTACTTTATATTCATGCATCCATTATTTCATTCTATCATTCTTTTTTCAGTTATTTAATATTATATTTGTTTCTGTTTTAATAGTATATCATCAAGTAGATTTATATGAACATCTAAAGGTTAAGTTTATCAACGGAACAAAGGAACAGAAAGAACTATACAACAAGGTTTTAGAGTTGAAAGGTTAGTTTTTTATATGATCTTACTTAGAGATTGAATAATATTAGTTAGGAAGAAGAGGCTTAACAGATAATTACAATGTTCACTTGCAGGAAATATAAGGGTCTTTTGCCGATGTAGGCCTCTAAACAGTGAAGAAATTGCAGCAGGAGCTGCAATGGCAATTGATTTCGATTCTGCTAAAGATGGTGAGCTCACTGTGATCTCAAATGGGGCTCCAAAAAAGACCTTCAAATTTGATGCTGTTTTTAGGCCTCAAGCAGGCCAAGGTATATTCCCTTCACCAATGGTATTTTTCTTTGATGACTATGGTACATTGCTTCCTTCAGCAACATAATTAATGTTTTTGGTTTTTGTTGTTTGCTTAGATGATGTTTTCGAAGACACAGCTCCATTTGCAACCTCAGTTCTTGATGGGTACAATGTGTGCATTTTTGCTTATGGGCAGACAGGAACTGGAAAAACTTTTACAATGGAGGGCACAGACCAAGCACGTGGAGTAAATTTTAAGACTCTTGAGGAGCTGTTTCGCATAATTAATGAGCGACAGAAGCTATATCGGTACGACATTTCTGTGAGCGTCTTAGAAGTCTACAATGAGCAAATAAGAGATCTGCTGGTCTTAGGCTCTCAGCGAGGAGCAACTTCAAAAAGGTGCTTTGACAGTTTTTTTTATTTTAAATTGTTTCCTCAATCCTGTGAAATTTACCTGTCCAACATATTGCAATGTCCTTCTGTAGATGAGAGAGATTATCAATCTTGCCATAGATTAAATATTTGGAAACATATTGCTACGTTTTCGTTTTTCCGTTTTTGGTCTGTTAGCATTGTCTGGTTAGCATTTTGGGACTATATTTTACAAATGTAGCATCTTGAACTTGAGGTGTTTCATAATAGCTAAGTACATGCTACCTATAAGTTCTAATAGATCAAGCTTTTTTTAGTATTTCCATCCCTTTGAAATTTCCTCTCGAAGGAGTGCAAAGCCGATTTGAAGTTTTTAAGGCTAAGTTCAGTGTTAATGATGATTAATCTTTTATTTCATTATTCCTGCTCGTTAAATTATTAAGAATTTTGTGCATGATTGCATTGGTTGTTTGTACTAAATCTTTTGCTTGACCCCTTTACTTGTATAGACTTGACGTACGGCAAGCAGGAGAAGGAATGCATCATGTTCCTGGATTGGTTGAAGCACCTGTAACTAACATGAGTGAGGTCTGGGAAGTTTTACAAACTGGCAGTAGTTCAAGAGCTGTTGGCTCAACCAATGCCAATGAGCACAGCAGTCGATCCCACTGGTCTGTTTACATCACCTAATTCTAACATATGGTTCCAGAAATGTGTTCATAGACAGTGCTGTAATGCTAGCTCTTGGTATTTCTCTTTTCGCAGTATACATTGTGTGATGGTGAGGGGAGAGAATCTGTTGAATGGGGAATGCACAAAGAGCAAGCTATGGTTGGTGGACCTAGCAGGAAGTGAGCGAGTAGCAAAGACAGAAGTGCAAGGAGAACGACTCAAGGAAACTCAAAATATCAATAGATCTTTATCAGCACTTGGAGACGTCATATCCGCCCTTGCAACTAAAAGCCCTCACATCCCTTTCAGGTTTGATACTACAAATGAATTCTTATTCCATTGTAGGTGCTAACTAACTTAATTGGTAAGATCTCTAGTGGTTTTACAAAAGATTTTGGTTCAAATTTCTCTTCCACTTAAGGAGGGGTTTGGCTTATTTTATTGTAATAAATTTTGTCTTTTATAAAAGAAAAATCTTATACTATTATTTCTTATTGTGTAAATCAACGGCACAGTATTTGTTTGTTTTAAACTTCTTCTGCTTCTTTGCAATGTAGGAATTCCAAGCTCACGCACTTGCTTCAAGACTCTTTAGGTACTTCTCTCTAGATTTGAGGAATCTAATTTGGACCCATGCAGTATTTAGTTACCTACTTAAAAGTTATGCAGACATGAAATGAAAAATCCTGATAAAAATGGATGTATATTTTGTTAGGAGGAGATTCAAAGACTCTCATGTTTGTACAAATCAGTCCTAATGAGAATGATCTCAGTGAGACACTATGCTCACTGAACTTTGCAAGTCGAGTGAGAGGGATAGAGTTGGGACCTGCAAAGAAACAGTTTGACACTGCTGAACTTCTCAGATACAAACAAATGGTAATGTTGTTGAATTTTTGTTAGTTCTGTCCTTATGTGTACTTATTATCTCTGCTAAACTTACTCATGAATTTGGTTGTCCATTTGTTTTTAAGATTGAGAAATCAAAGCAAGACCTAAAGAGCAAAGATTTGCAGAGCAAGAAGATGGAGGAAACAATCTATGGATTAGACTCGAAGATAAAAGATAGAGACCTTAAGATCAAAACTCTGCAAGACAAGGTATTATTCAGAAAACTTTTTTCCCAAACTTGGCTTTGAAAATAATTTAGCTTCATCAACTTGAGCTGCGATGATTTTCTTCTTCTGCCCATTATTTTCTTTTGTTCTTTCGCAGTCTCATGGGGTTGTGTATCTTGTAGGTTAAGGAACTTGAATCGCAGCTTCTAATTGAGAGGAAGCTTGCACGTCAGCATGTGGACACAAAGATAGCCGAACAACAAATGAAACAACAGCAAGAGGAGCAGCAAATTACTGCACCGCTGAGGCCACCACTTGCAAATCGAGTGTTAGGAATTAACAAGAATTTCAATGAACCAGCAAGTACTACAATGATCAAAGAGCAAGGAAATCCTACTAAATCCCTTGCGGAGAACAACAATTACAAACCTCCTGTACTTCTTCCACCAACAGATAACTCGGTCAAGCAAATCAATCTCATAGAAAAAGAAAACAACCACCCTGAGATGGTTGAACAACCCCGATTACTACCAAAGAGGACAGGAAGAGCCTCTATTTGCACAGCAGCAAGGCGGATCCCAGTGGCGCCAGCTCCAAGACGAAACTCTCTGATTCCCCTCCCAAGTGCCCCAACCTCAACGCAGCTCCCACAAGCATCGTTACCACTGCCACCACTATGCCAAGACGATGAGAAAGAAGATATCGAAGAATGGTTGCCTGAACAAATAGCTTGTAGCAGTCCTAAAGGGATAAGAAGCGGGGGTCAGAAGCTGATGAATAGCATATTGAGAAGAAGTATTCACAAGAAAATGCAGATGAAATCACCAATGCAGCAACATCTTAGAAGGGTTGGCGTAAATGTAGGGATGGAGAAGGTTAGAGTGTCCATTGGAAGTAGAGGAAGGATGGCACATAGAGTGTTACTGGGAAGTGGAAGAAGAACAGGATCAAAGGAAATTCAACAAAAACAGCATAGCCGAAAAGAAAAGGAAAGAGGCTGGAATATTGCAGGAACAGTTGGCCGGACTTAAAAATCTTCTTGCTCAACATAAGTATGATATCGTTGATGGTGATATGATACAAAAATCAAAAATGAAAACTTGTGTGGATTTATTTTCGATGATGCTTTTCATCGGTTTGATTCTTTATAGTTAATATTAATCTGATTTATCTGTACAGATTGACATGCCTGCTTCTCTTACTTCTACAACAACTTTTACTACAATGTATTTGATATATAAGATTATGCTTTTCATTAGTTTGAAAGGTCAATTTGGTTCTTCAAAATTAAATGATTTAAGTTGGTCTATTAAGTTTTGTGATTAATGTAAGAGGTAATTGTCAAAATAACCTTACACTATTTTTGAGTTTTGTTTTTAAATCACATGTAATAGATTTCATGTTTTTGTCTAAACATGAAATTTTTAGGAATATAATTATTCTCCCCCCTATAGTTTGGGTATTATTCGTTTTTCCCCTAGTTTCATTTTTCTTTCTTTTTTCCCTGCCATTACTGTATTGTCCTAAAAAATACAGACATTTGTCCTAAAAAATAGAACGTTAAAAGACTCATTTGCCCTTGATTTAGTTAGTAATTTTAAGAAGACATTTGTGTCCTAAAAAAAGACCGTTGAACACACAATGGTTACATACTTTCCCTATACAATTTCGCCTTTCATTTTTAGCTTATCATTCCCAACAAAAATAAAATAAAAAATAGTTACAACACTTTTACAATTTTCTCCCAATCCTTCCCATACATACAATACAAACATCACCTACAAAACGATGGAAGATGTCATTGCCAAAGCATGGGCTCAGATCAAATGAGAAGAAGACGAAGTGTATTATACCCCCTTCAAGGTATGGCAAAAATGAAGATCGACGCAACTGGCGCGTCTAGTGTAGATCAACCTAACGCGGACCAGAACCATATCCCACTGGTGATCACAGAAATAACAGACCGCGCAACAGCCGACATCCATGAAACAGACATGATCAATAACCAGAAAAGCCTAGGTCGAGAGTGCCAGAGTATAACCTTAGCATCACACCAGGTGAAGTCATTGCCGTTATGAAGAATCTAGGCAATTCAGTAAAATGGCCAAGTAAAATGTCGAGCCCAGGTGATAAATGAGACTCGACTAAATGGTGTGACTTCCATGGAGATCACAGACATCGAACAGAAGACTGCATCGCTCTCAAATTTGAAGTAGTCGAGCTCCTAAAACGATGGCACCTCAAAGAATATCTCACATATAAAGGTAAAATAATACCTTAGCTCGACGTGACAAGCAACAACTTGAACAGAGTTCTTCACCCCTAAAACCCCCCCGATACGAGAGAACTGTGAACATCATCAGTAGAGGTTCAGAAATCAGTGGTGTTTTCCACTCGGCAACAAAGCGTCACACTCGACATGTAGAAAATCTTGAAGTCCGTCAAAATAGACCATACGATCCGCTTCAACAATAACGAGCACACAAATATGCTCAACCTATACCATGATGCTCTCGTCATCACTCTACATGTGGCAAACTGTTTGATATAGCGAATCTTGCTAGACAACGAGAGCTTTACCAATGTACTATTCTTAGAGGCCATAAGAGAAATGCAGATTGACGAATCAAACATTATACGGCGCTAGACCATACTCGTCGGTTTCAGTGGTGAACACAAGAACACCATAGAGGAGATCTCGCTCCCAGTCCACGCAGAAGAAGTCAACCTCACCACAAAATTTATGGTGTTCGACTGTCCTTCAGCCTACAACGTCATCATGGGCCGACCATAGATACATGACATATCATTGAATTCTTTGCTTCCCAACCAAGTGGGGAGTTCGAGAAATTCGAGACAATAAAGACTCTCGAGGGAATGTTATACAAATACCTTGAAAAACAAGCAATGGACATTATAGCAATTACAGCAGTTGACCTCCTGGCTCGATCAACACAAACCACAAATGGAAGAGCTCGATGAGGTACCAATTCACCCTGACTACCCCGAGCATAAAGTCTAAATCAGGTCTCTGCTCAAACCAGATATCAGAGCTCGATTGATCGATTTCTTAGCTCGACATTATGATTGCTTCGCATGGACACACACTGACATGACGGGCATTCACCCAAATGTCATGGTTCATGAGCTTTAGGTCAACCTAGGCTTCAAACCAGTTAGACAAAAGCGAAGGAAGCTCGCTTCCAAACGAAACAAAGTAATTAACGAAGAAATACAGAAGTTGATCGACATCGGCTCTGTTAGAAAAGTTCACTACCCTGATTGGCTAGCGAATGTCGTTCTTGTCAGGAACAAGAACGGTAAGTGGATGGTTTGCATCGACTTCATAGACCTCAACAAGGCCTGTCCAAAAGTTTCCTTTTCACTACCTAAAATCGACATGTTGGTAGATGCTACGGCCGGACACGAGCTACTCAGCTTTATGGATGCCTTCTTGGGGTACAACCAAATCCTAATGCACCCTAACAACCAAGAGAAGACCGTATTTGTTATCAGTGAGGCCTCTTCTGTTACAAAGTGAAGTCATTTGGACTGAAAAATGCAAGGGCAACTTAACCAGCAACTCGTTAACAAGATATTAAGAGAGATGCTAGGCTTAACAATGGAGGTCTACATCGACGATATGCTTGTCAAATCCCTCCAAGCTGGACAATACCTTGAGCATATACAACAGTCGTTTGACATACTCCGAAAATACGGTATGAAACTGATCCCTTCCAAATGTTCATTCGGAGTATCCTCAAGGAAATTCTTAGGTTACCTCGTCATATACCGAGGTATCGAAGCCAGTCCAGACCAGATCCAGTCTATCATGGGAATCCCTTCGTCTCGATCGATAAAAGAAGTCCAAAAACTCACTGGTAGAATAGCTACACTTAATCGTTTTATATCCAAAAAACTTGTTATGCCTTTTTTCACTCGCAAGTATACGGAGTCGGCACAAGTAATACAATGAGAGTAAATTATCATCTCCACATGGATATTTAGGTATTGAGTACTAAAATTAATCAAGTCTATATCTATTTGAATAAATCAAGAAAGTTGTTAAACTAACTAATTAAAACTAACCAAAACAAGAAATAAAACAAAGTGAAAAGTGAGATTTGGATCGAATGGAGAACTAGCCAGGAATTTTTACTTCAGTAATTATATCCTAATGAATGAAATAAAGGAAACAAGAATCAAGGAAAAGAAACTCTCAAACGGAGTGACTCTCATCTGTCTCCATTTGGGGAAAATCTTCTTCTTTGTCTTCTTGCAAAATCCTCGAATGTTGAAGAGGGGTGGAAGGATTGGTCAAGGATCAAGCTCTAGTCTCCTAGCCGCCATCTTCTTTTTCTTCTTCCTCTCCCCATTCTCTCTTTTCTGCCTCCAAAATCTGGTTTGCACTACTATGTTCTCTCTTTATGGCCAAGTCTGTACTTTTCTTCCTCATTTCTTCTTTTTAAATGAACAGCTAGGGCGTGATTTTTTGCATTGCTGCGACTTTTTCCGTGAGCTCAGGTGGCAACACAAGTCGTGTCCTTAATTTTTTTTTTTTTCAGCTAAACGGTGCCAAAACACACCGTTTAGCTTATATATATATATATTCAAAATCTTAGTGCAAAACTGTCTCGTTTTACTAAAGCCATGGTGCCTAAATGCACCGTTTGGTTCAAGCTGTTTTAATTCTCTTGATGCAAAATGCACCGTTTCATTAAAGTTTTGTTCAAGTTTCTGAATGTTCATTTTTACCCCGAATTCTGAGAAGCTTTCACTTAGGTCCTTATTACCTGCACATTGAAGAAAAACATTAAAACAATTGAAATTAATCGGGAACAGAACAAAAGTAGGTAAAGATGGGTAGAAATGGAGGCCCATTTTTTATCAAGAAATGGAGCTAACAAATACCCACAAACCTAGCTTTTGCTCGTCCTCGAGCAAAAATCGGAACAAAACAAAATGCAAACATAAACCAAAAGAAAACTAAGACAGGACACAAAAACAAAGAAGCAACTAGTCTAAACCACTTTCGTAGGTAAACATGATGGCACTTAGCATGTGTCACAAGCTTTTAAACCCCTGGGTATCCCTAGTGGATGAGTTATAGTCTCGTGAGGGTTTACCAGCAACGATACCCATAAACGTATCTCTAAACATCAAAGAACAATTAACTTGCTAAATGAAACACAACCTATTGAGATAAAAGCAAGCAAAATCAATAAGTAAAATTTAAAAGCATTCATTCACAGATTTTTGCACTACTTGCCACACACATGCCAATACTCTAAGAATCTTAAAATGAAAATAATTGTGTTAAAAAAAATGGGATAGAATTCGCGTTGACTCTAAACCTCTCAGGATAATTTTCTCGAAAATCACTCAAAACCTAGGTGATACACTCATCAAACACATGCAGAAGGAATTTATGCTCAAAGAAATACGAATATACATTGTATGTAAAAATCAATTTGAAAAATACTATTTTGTCGCAAATACATCTCATTGAAGGAATCAAATATTATGAACAAGATATTAACATGAAAACCTCTACATTAAAGTTAGACTCCCCAAAAGACCAGCAGGTCTTATTAAAAGTTGTAATGGGGCTATTGGGTGATGGGCTCAAGAAAGAAAAGGAAAAAAAGAATGCAAAGAGTTTGATCACATTAAGAGATCACTTAACATTTTCAATACATGGACCATTCTCTTTTATTGACATTTCTTATGCCACAATGCTTTGCATGATTCCTTTCGTTTATTCTTTTTTTTTTTTTTAAATTAATCACAATAATAACAACATTTACCTTGACATATTTCTTATGAAATTCACCTATGTAATTTATTTCTTTTCTTATCATCTTAAAAATGATCCAAGCTTAAAAGGGTAAGGCCATTTATTACGTAGCCTGATTATGGATTTATGTATGTGATGGAAGAAAATGCTTCTAAGTGTTTGGCTTCAAAATGGTTATCAGAGCCCATATAATGATATGATGAATGGCTTTATAATATCTCAACATGCATAGCCTATATCACTTCTAAAGGGGAGAACCAACTTAATAAAAGGTACACATAATGACATCTTAAATGTTATTAAAAAATACTCAATGCAAAACCTAAATAAAATCAATCTAATTAAACAAATTGAAAAAAAAGTGTGTGAATAGTAGAAACGAAAATACCCACTAAAACAAATGACGCTTAAGCTCAAAAACTCATTGGGTAAGTCTCCACTATTTATCCTAATCGATCGAACATGGCATGTTTTAAAAAAATAAAGATAAACAGAGTGTAACACAATGGGTGCAAAACAATAGCACAAAAAAAAATTTGAGTGCTCCCAAACAAATTAAAACTCATTGACAATGCCAAGAATTATGTTTCAACAGAAAGTGCACACAAGTCAAAATTAAAAGTTTAAAAATGTTCAGACTTTAAACTAAACACAACCAAAACACAAGAAAAACACGCTAAACACAATCAAAACACAAGAAAGATATTAAATGAAAAATAACCAAAAACCACCCCCAATGTTTTAAAACCTTATGCTTGTAACATCCCTAATTTCGAAAAATTTAATTTTGAACATGCAAATATAAATTTTGTGATTTGAGGGGTGTAAAACATAATTAAATGTATGTTTATTTTTATGGTTTCCAGGTGGACCAGATGGAACGGTCCAGAATTGATGCATGAAAGAAAAGGAGTGAAAAACTGGGGCAGTGTGTACCGCGACCCCTCACCGCGACCACAGATCGCGATGAGTTGCTCACGGCGAAAAATGGCATTTTCGGGCAATGAGCAACGCGACCTGGTCATCGCGACCACAGATCGGGCTGACTGGCTCGCGATGAAAAGGTGAAATTCTGGCAGTGAGCAACGCGACCACCAGCGTGACCAGGGTATCGCGATGGGTGACACGATGAAGGCGGTGGAGTTGCTCCAGTGAGCAACGCGACCTGGTGGCGCGACCACAGGTCGTAATGACGGTCGCGATGACTGAAAGATTATAAAAAAAATAAGTCATCGCAGAAATCCCTAGAAAAACAGAAAGGGGGAAAAAGAGAGAGACTAAGGGAGCAAGAGAGAGAAAGAAAGAAAAGAAGAAGAAGAAAAAGAAGAAGAAGAAGAAGAAGAGGAAGAGAAAAAGAAAAGAGAAAGAAGAAGAAAAGAAAAAGAAGAAAAGAAAAGAGAAGAAGAAAGAGAAAAAGGGAAAGAGAAAGGGAAAAAGAAAAATTCAGAGGGAAAAAGGCGTAAAAACGGAATCCAGGTTGGTGTACACTGATTTCATTTGAATTTTCCATATTTCGTTAAATTGAGCATTAAATTTATTTATGGATTTTGTATAATTATGTTTTGTTTACGAATATTGTTAGAAACTGTTTGAAAATAATTAGGGAATATGATATCATAATGGAATTTCTATGGTTTCGAATAAATCGTTTTGCGAGTAATGTTTGGAAACAATTTTTGGAAAAATTGTATATAATTATTGTTTCGTAACTACGATTTGAAAATAATTATAGAATGTATTGATAGGAGTATAAATGAAAGTTTTGGCTTTGTGAAATTAATTGTTGATTTTGAAAGAAACGGAAGGTTTTGATATGAAATTTACGAAGTTTGTATTACGAATATTGTTTATAAATTCTGATACTTGAATTTAATTTTGATTTGTGAATTATTGTTGAATATAAGGAGTTGAGCCTATTGTAGGCGAATCCCGGAGATAGATATTGCACTGATATTGATGACTGTTGCATCTCGTGGGGCAAACCTGGCAAGGTCCAGTTTAGGCGAATCCCGGAGATAGCCATTGTACTGATAGTAATGCCTGCTGCATCTCCCTGGGCAAACCTGGCATAGTCCAGTTTAGGCGAATCCCGGAGATAGCCATTGCACTGTATCCATGACTGTTACATCTCGCGGGGCAAACCTGGTATAGTCCAGTTTAGGCGAATCCCGGAGATAGATATTGTACTGATATTCCTGACAGTTACATCTCGCGGGGCAAACCTGACTTAGTCCAGTTTAGGCGAATCCCGGAGGTGAACGTTACACCAATGTTACAGATATAGAAATGTATGATGAGTGTATGGTTAGATGGAGAATGAAAGTGAACAAAATGTTTGTATGAATAAAATGATTATAAAAGAATTGAAAACTAAATGTTGTATGCTTTACTGATTTAATTTAGATGCTTTTATTAAACTGTTTTTATATGACTTATTTTAGAAAGTTGAAAATTGAAATGTTTTTATACGATCATATTGGAATATTTTTATTATGAAATGATTATTAATTTTGATACTTGAGTTTAGTGTACACCCACTAGGTATTATTACTTAGCGCGTTGATTTTATCACGCGCAGGTATCAGAGACACAGGGGGAAGCAAAGAACAGAGAGGAAGTAGTAGCAGATTGAAGGTCCAGAGTCACAATTCTTTTGAGTAGTTACAATTGAATTTTAATTGTATATTGTATTTCGTGAAGCATGCATATACAGAAATCTGTAATTCGACATGTATATATATATGTTTTGTAATAAGTGCTTTATAATTTATATTCTGTTCAAATGTTTGTAAATATTAATTATATATGTTTTATTTGAAACTGTTTGGAAGTCGCACTAAACGGCAGCGTGCGCATTGATTTGAAAATTTGGATATAGAAGTGTTGGAATTATATTATATTATATTATATTTGTTTCATTGAAAACAGGTTTTGAGAAATCAGAAAAATAGAGGAAACTCTGCCGAAATTTTTGAAAGTAAAATTTGATGGGCTCACTAGAAACATATTTTTAAAATATAAGTTATATGATTTTCACTGGTTTGAAATTTATAAAGTGAATTAAGTAAAGTTTTGAAAACTCGGTAGCGCTCCCTGGGTCGATCCAGTCGGGTCGGGTCGGGGGTGTTACAATGCTCGAGAAAAAAGGTGTTAAACAAAGAAATAAAAACTAAAAACCATCTACCTAAAGAATAAAATTCAAATATACAAGTAAAATTAAAAATCAAACACAAAAATAAAACAATGTTCAAACACTTCAAAAGTATTAACATCCAACCAAACTTCCTCTGCACTTCAAAAGTTTTCAACACAAGGCACAACACTTTAAATAAGCTCAAGGACAAGGGGTACCAAACACTAAAATTCAAAGTTTAAATAAATAAACAAAAATTAAAAAGAAATAAAAGAAATAAAAATAATTTACAATTTTACCTTGTTGCTCTTGCTTTTGCCCACTTGCTCCATAATTGATATTTTATCATCCACTTACCACAGCATCCTAACCAAATGGCTGGAAGAGAATATAACTCTCCCAACCCTGCATACCTCAAATGAGAAGGTAGCTTCTTGCGTCCCATTGCTCAAAGGGTAGAGGCCGTTTGAGCTTTCTCCAATTCTACAAAAACATATGTACTCTAGTGGCTATCTTCTTCTGTAGTGGCACCGTAGATTAGACATGGCTCAAGTGACTCTTGAAAAGTAGCTACTTTAACTACAAGCAACACGTTCTTGCTCACTTCCATCTCTACTTGATCAATCCAAATCGAATGCTCAATTTGCTTTTCGATTTCCAAGGCGGTCTCCTTTTATTGCTCCATCGAATGAGTCTTCACGCTACTTGGCAACACTTCTTGATCTTGCCAATGGATCACTTCTGCTAATTGTCCGATTTAAGCCTCTAAATTCTAGATGGTGGCTTGCGAGTGCTCAGCCACTTGATCAACCTTTGCATCTATCTTCTGAGTAGTCTCAGTCAAATGCTTTAAAACATTATTTTGATGCTTCAACCTGGTATCCAACTTTGCCATATACATGGCAAACATGTCTTCCAGAGTTGACTCATTTTCTTATTGGTTGCTCCACTGAGACTCAAGATGATTGCTCCACTCTGGATTGTTTGTGCTCGGATAGGGGTTGTTCTGATCATAATCAACATAATCCCTCATACTGCATTTGTTCAGAACTACTCACAGCAAATGAATTGCCCATCTAACAATCGGTACTCACATGCAGCCCCCCACATAAGAAACAATCTGAAGGTGCTCCATAGTCATTAGTCACCACTTTCTTAGTAAGCTTATGTGTCTCATACTAAGAATACATTTTCTGTACAGAAAAAGAAGAACAAATAATTAATAAAAATAAAATATATACAAATCCAAATTATCTATAGACTTAATCGGTACTGATATCAACATAACTAAAATATCCCTGGCAACGGTGCCAAAAAACTTGTTACGCCTTTTTTTCACCTGCAAGTATACGGGGTCGGCTCAAGTAATACAATGAGAGTAAATTATCATCTCCACATGGATATTTAAGTATTAAGTATTAAAATTAACCAAGTCTATATCTATTTGAATAAATCAAGAAAGTTGTGAAAATAACTAATTAAAACTAACCAAAACAAGAAATAAAACAAAGTGAAAAGTGAGATGATGAAGATCGAGTTAGAAAAAGCACGCGACAAAGGCAACAGAGGCAGTCGCGACTTGACTCGTGACTTGAGTCATGAGATGTACAAGTCGTGACCTTGAAAGCCCAGGAATAGACCGAGGCTGACGCGACTTACCTCGCGACTTAGGCAAGTCGCGAAGGTGTAGAGCAAATTGAAGGGCGAGGCTCTCGCGACTTGCCTCGCGACATGGCCGCGACTTGGGCAAGTTGCAAGCCCAATTCGAGCAGAGTCTTTTCTGATTTTTAGATTGGATTTTAAGTCATTTTCTTCCTATTTTAGTTGCTATTAGATACCTATTGTTTTAGGAGTTTTTATTGCTTTCCTAGTTCATTGTTTTTAGGATTCTTGGCTTATATATAGATTATTATTATTAGGGTTGTCACCTATCTTTTTATCAATACAATTGAGAGCATTCTCTACATCAGCTTTCTAAGCTTGGGCTAGTTCTTAGGCTAATAATCTAGTACTAGATTATTCGACTTTTCTTGAGATTTCGTACTCGAGAATCACTTGGACTAGGGCAAGGGCTAATTAACCCGCGTTCTAGAGAATTGGGGATCCCTAATTAAGGTGACCTAATTCAAAATCTATCGTGTGTGTGAGTTGATTGTGGTGCAAATTAAGGTTGTTGTTGGATCTATACCCAGGTCATCAACATGAGATTTGGATCGAAAGGAGAATTACCTAGGAATTCCGAATTCACTAATTATATCCTAATGAATGAAAAATGAAAATATAATGAAAATGAGTTATTACCGGTTGATGATCGTTTTAACTAAATTATTCAAGATTCTCTCTCGAGATAAATCAAACCTGTTCCCACATAAACTAATATCCTATATCTCGATAAATGTCCAAATGCATGTGAATGCGTTAATTACAATAACACTATCAATGATCCCACAAAATAAGTTAATATATCTCTATTTAACTCTAAAATTGTGGTGGGCATTTTAATGAACACGTTGCGAGCGTCACCTCTTGGTTCATAATTTACAACAATAAAATCAACTAAATACAGGCCATTACACTTAGAAGCATTAAAAAAAAAAAATACTCAATCAACCAAATAATAACTAATAATCAAACAATTTATAAACCCATTCAAAATTCCATAAAAAGATTCATCATTATCTTAGCATATAAAACTAGTTCATAACCACAAAATCCAAACAATACATGATAATCGACTTTGAAGACATCAAAACAAGCATAGAGCAAACAAGAATCAAGGAAAAGAAACTCTCAAACGGATTGACTCTCATCTGCCTCCATTTGGTGAAAATTTCCTCTATTGTCTTCTTGCAAAATCCTCAAATGATGAAGAGGGGTGGAAGGATCGGTCAAGGATCAAGCTCTGGTCTTCGAGCCGCCATCTTCTTCTTCTTCTTCCTCTCCCCATGCTCTTTTTTCTACCTCCAAAATCTGGTTTGCACTACTCTGTTCTCTCCCCACGGGCAAGTCTGCAATTTTCTTCCTCGCTTCTTCTTTTTAAACGAACAGTTAGGCCATGATTTTTTGCACTGCCGCAACCTCAGGTCGCGACGCAAGTCACGACCTTAAAATTTTTTTTTTCTAACTAAACGATGCCAAAACGCACCGTTTAACTTTTTTTTTTTTTTTTTTAAATCTTGGTGCAAAACGGCGCCATATAACTAAAGCCTTGGTGCCAAAATGCACCGTTTGGTTCAAGCTGTTTCAATTCTCTTGGTGCAAGACGCACCATTGAAGGGTAGAAAATATTGATTTATCATATAAACATCGCGGAATAGGTTTCAAAAATTTTCTTATTCTTTGAAAACGATTTTCAATCAGGAACGAGTTCCTGTATATACGCAAAAAAGAATTTGTTTAACTACAATACATTTTCCGTCGCTTTTGATTCTTTGACTCTTTGATTCACCACCAGATCTTCCAAGCTGTGACCCGCGATCTGCTAACGCCTGTGTGGGTACATCACAGATAGAGATGGAGGAAATAGAAAAAGAACGGAGATGACTTCTTCTTCCTTGGCTGGCCGCACTGTAACATCCCGGATTTCGGATAATTAAATTTATATATGTGAAAATAAATTTTGTGATTGGAAGGGGTGTTAATGTAATTAAAAGTATGTTTAATTTTATGATTTCCAGGTGGACCAGATGGAATGGTCGAAAATGATGCAAGAAAAAGGAAAACTGAAGCAGAGAGCATCGCGACCTGGTCACCACGACCACAGGTCACGATGGCTTGCTCGCGGTGGAAAACGCGATTTCGGGCAGTGAGCATCGCGACCAGTCACCGCGACCACAGATCGCGATGAACTGCTCGCGATGAAAATGGCAAAATCTGACAGTGAGCAACGCGACTACTAGCGCGACCAAGGGACCGCGAGGAGTGCTCGCGAGGAAGGCGGTGCAAACACTCCAGTGAGTACCGCGATCTGGTGGCGCGACCACAGGTCGCGACGACGGTCGCGATGGCTAAAAAAAAATATAAAAAAAAAAGAAGCTTCTCGCAGAAGCCAGAAAACAGAACAGCAAGAAGAGAGAGGAGAGACCGAGGAAAGAAAGAAAGAAAAGAAAGAAAAGAAAGAAAAAGAAGAAGAAGAAGAAGAAGAAGAAGAAGAGGAAAGAGAGAAAGAAAAGTGCAGGGGAAAGGAAAAGGAAAAGGAAACTGTAGAACCGCGATTTCTCAAACGAAAAACGGATTCCAGATAGGTGTACTTTCGTTTTCCGAACCGTTACGAGAAGTATTTCGTTTACGTTTTCGTTTTCGTTTCTGTTTTAGTTTTCGTTTTCGATTTCGTGAAAAGTTCTCGTTTTCAATTTTTCGTAAGTAAAGTGTTTATTTTATATGTAAAATCGATGTTTGCTATCGCTATGGTTGATTTTGGAACACTTTTATGTTAGATCGCATTTTGATTGTATTTCGATTATGTCGATTTCATTAACAATACTTGATTTATACTTTGTATGATTATTGTTGATTTTCTTGAAACGTATTGTGCGAAGTGTATATCTATTGAGTACTGATTATGAACATAGTTTATCGAAACGGCCCTAGGATACGTAAACATAGAAATGGATATAGGAGGTTGGTATACCAGCTAGGGTTTTACTGAGCAGTACTGCGCCGCTATTGATTGCTATTGATGATATTCATGTACCTCCTCTTGGATTCGTCCAGAGGCTGGGAGACACGTACCTCCTCAGGATTCGTCCTGGGGGTTGGGAGCCACGTACCTTCCTAAGGATTCATTCCTGGGATAGGGAGTTATGTACCTCTCTAGGTTCCGTACTCACGGTCCTAGAGTAGGGAGATACGTACCACTCGTAGGATTCGTCCTCGGGTGGGAGTTTGACCCATATTCCAGTCCTAGTATGTTTAGTATTCTAGCGGGCCAGATTTTAAGTGAATTGGAAAGTGAACTGAATGAATTTATGAATCGATTTATATGTTGCTTATATTGTGGAATTTAAAGTGCTTGGAAACTGTTTTACGATTTGATTTTTTTAAAGTTTAATGGATTTATAAATTATAGAGTTGAAATATATCTATATTGTGATATGCTTTCCATTTAAAAGTTATATATGATTTTCATAATTGAGTTTATAGTACACCCACTAAGCTATATGCTTAGCGCGTTAGTTTTGTTTCTAACGCGTAGGTACCAGGGATCCTGAAGAGGCAAAGGACTGAAGAGAAGCTTCCTGCAGACAGAAGAGTAGAATCACAACTTTTGGGTAGATATTTATGTTTAAGTGTACTATGTTTGATAGGCATGCATATACAGAGAAGTTGTATATATGTTTGTAATATGTTTTGTAATTAAATTAATTTAATGATTTCTGTTTTTCATTTTAGACGGTTTATAAATATTGACTTTTGAATTATTTTATTTTATAAACTGTTTGTGGAAGTCGCACTAAACGGCAGAGTGCGCAATGGTTTGAAATTGATATTGAAGTGTTGTTGAGAATGTGTATTTGATTTGAATTTGTGAAAAACAAGTTTTGGAAATCCGAAAAACAAACGAAACTCTGCCGAATTTTTGTAAAAAGTTTATTTAATGGGCTCACTCAAAAACGATTTTTAAAATAATAAACTTTATGGTTTCCAATGAATCGAAAATTTATTTTATGGGCTCACAATGATTTTGGAAATGTTTATGAATTTAGAAAGTTTTGAAACCCGAGTAGCGCTCCCTGGGTCGGTCCGGCAGGATCGGGTCAGGGGGTGTTACACGCACCTTACAAGAAAAGGTAGAGTCAGAAAAAACATTTTTTTCTTTTGCTCTCTCTTCTTTCTAACTTGGCCGAATGTGCCTATTTTCTTTCTCTTAGGTTAGGTCAAATTTTCCTAGCTATATAACACTTATATTGTAACAACCCTAATTTTTCATAATTATGAAAAGTATTATTATTAATTATTATTAAGTATGCAACAGTTAAGTATGTGATTTAAATTGGTTGATTAGTTTGATATTCAAAAGATTTTTGATTAAATTCATGTGATTAAATTTTTATTGGTGGTTACTTTATGATTTAGACTAGTCAAGGGGGTATATTGCAATTAGTTAAGGGGGTATATTGCAATTAGTATAAAATAAATAAATAAGGTTGCAACGGTGTAATGGAATGACACCTAAAAAGCAAATGATACCAAAGCATTACACCTAGCAAACACTCAGCATTTTACATGCAAAATGGTTTGACTAAGTGAATTTGAGTGTGAGAGTGTGAGAGAGGACGTGAGAAATAGAGAGAGAAAGAGAGAGATTCTAGTGAGAGAAAGAGCTAGAAGAAGAATAAGAAGAAGGAAGGTGAAGTTGGTCAAGAAGAGTTTTGTGTAAAGAATAGCATTTCAGGTTTGGTGATACCGTTTTCATATTTTTCAGATTTTCCAGAATATTTCGGAATTGTTATACTATATTGTTTTTAGTTTAGTTGAGCTATATTGATTATAATATATTGTTTGAAATTGATTTTGGGATGTTTTGGATTACATATATTTGGAATACATTCTGGATTCGTAATATTATTTACGAAAAATATTCTGAATTGATTTTCGATATGTTTTGATTATAGTAATATTACGGAGAATATTATTAAAAGCAATTTTGTATATATTGTTTTGCGAATTGTTTCGAAAAGTGATTCGGGGCATTTGGATTTACTATGGATTTACGATATATAATTGTATGTGATTTGAAGCGATTTCTGGATTCAGAAATATTTTCAGAAACGATTTTGTAATTTGCTTGTATATGTATATTGATGCGATTTGAATTCCGGAAATGTGTATACTGATTTGAATATGATTTCAGAATTTAAATTGACGATTCTGTTCGGAATGAATTATATGATTTTTGAAAAGTGATTTGGCTCTGATATATGTAAACATAGATATGAATATAGGAGATTGACATGTCAATTGGGTTTTCTGAGTAGTACTACATCGATTCTGATATGTATATGGGATACGCAGCGGGTCCTCTGTTGGTGTCAAATTCTGATATGTATATGGGATACGCAGCGGGTTCTCCGTTGGTATCCAACTCTGTTCTATATAGCCTGTAATCCAGTCCGAAAAATATGTTTAGTATATTAGGAGCCCGAAAAGGAATTAGAAATGTGATATGATATGTATATGATTTTAGATGAGAAATGATTTGATTTGGTATTATTATGTTTTCATAAGATATTTATTCTGATTTTCGATGGATTTATTGATATTTGTTTCGATATGATATTTGTTTCAGTTTTCCGATGGATTTATATATTCGAAATGTTATTTGATATATTCGATTTACATGGGCCCTATATGTTGATATTAAATGTTATTTTGCATATTTGAAAAGTTATTGTACTATTTGCACATTTGACTTTTGGGTACACCCACTAAGCGTTATGCTTAGCGTGTTGAGTTTTTCATACGTGGTAAAAGAATTGTTGAAGGGGACAAGGATCAGAAAGAGTAGAATCTGCTGGGATAGTGTTCAGAGTCACATCACTTCTGCATTTTTGGTAGCCCACTACGTATTTGATGTTTTATACGTATTATATCAGCATGCATGGATATAAATGTATTTTTTTTTAAATATATGTAATGGATATTTAGTTTTATGTATGTTTGTAAATATTTGTGATAATTGGGCCCATGGATTTTAATGCTTTTGAAGTTGAATATTTATAAATATTTTATATGAATTATGTTTACGAAATTGTTGAAAACAGGTTTTTGGAAAGTCGGAAAAACAGAGGAAACTCTGGCGAAAATTTCAGAAAATCTTTTTGGACCATAATTTTAAATATTTATTTGGATCATTACTTAAAGTTCCTGTTCTGAAATTTATTTTTCGTATACGGTAGCGCTTCCAAATTCGGTCCGAGCAGGTTCTGATCGGGGTGGGGGTGTTACAGTTTTTGGTATCAGAGACCAATGGTTTAGGTGTTCCTAGACCAGAGCGAAATGTTTTGTAAATATAAAATGTTTTGTACATGCATGCATTATAGAAAAGATAAAAAAAAAAAAAAAAAACAAAATAGGAGAATGTGACTCTAATCTACAGAATTCCTCTTCTGTCTTATATAGAAAAATAGAAAGTGGAGGAGATAGAGATAGACCTGGGAGCCCCGCCAGTGTGGCTGGGGAAGCAACGGGAGAATCAGTGAGTCCGAGAATGGCTGGACCAGAGATCCAGGATCAACCAGTTAATGTGCGACAGATGATTGAGATTTTGCGGACAATAACTAGAGCCCTACCCCAGAGATCAGCAGTTGAGAGGTTGGCTAAATACCGACCTACAAATTTTCGGGGTAAGAGTGATGATGATGCAACAGCTGCTGAATACTGGTTTGAACGGACAGAGAGAATTTTACAGCAGATGCACTGTACCCCAAAGGAGAGTCTGGAGTGTGTCATTTCCTTATTGCAGGAGAATGCTTACCATTGGTGGACTGCCATCATTATGATAGTGCGGCCAGCGGAACGAACTTGAGAGTTTTTCCAGAGGGAGTTCCGAAAAAAGTATGTGGGTCGCATTTACATAGAGAACATGAAGAGAGATTTTGTGAATCTGAAATAGAGACAGATGTCCGTTACTGAGTATGAACGGGAGTTTAATCGATTGAGTAAGTACGCCAATGACATGGTGTTGACAGAGGAGAGCAGGTGCAGGAGATTTGAGGACAGTCTGAATAATTATATCCGTCTTCAGGTTACTGCATTGGAGATAGGCTTGTATCTACAGCCCTTAGTGTTAAAAAGGTACAAACAGATGAACAGGCCAAGAAGAGCTGGAGTCAGTAGCGGAGAGGTCAAGGACAGTCCATTTCGTCTCAGCCGCCCAGCAATAGGTATAGGGGACCTCAAAATAGTGGTCCGAGGCAATCCCAGAGACCTCCAGCATCAGCCAGACCAGGTCAGTCCACAGCATTTGTGGCTAGTGCTATTGGTAGTACAGCTAGGGGACCAGCCTTAGCACCTTGTGACCACTGTGGGAAGAGTCATTCGGGTGAATGTCAGAAATTAACCGGAGCCTGCTTCAGATGTGGGTCCCATGATCATTTTCTGAGAGATTGTCCGAGGAGTCAGGCTACTTCTGATATGCCATCGGTGAGACCAGCTCCCACTGTTTCCAGAGGAAGGAGACCTAGTCAGACGGGGACTGAGGTTAGTAGGCCTGGAGGGGCAGCAGAGTCTTCTGGGAGACAGGAGAGTCGGGCCTCAGCTCGAGCCTATGTTATGAGGGCTCAAGAGGACAGGGATGCACCAGATGTGATTACTGGTATAGTTTCTATTTTTGACCTTATTGTAATTGCACTGATAGACCCAGGATCTACACATTCATATATATGTGATGCCATGATTAGAGATAGAAATCTGAAAACTGAGTCTACTGAGTTTGATGTGATAGTGAGTAGTCCCTTAAGTCACAATGTGATCGTGAATAGGGTTTCTAAAGATTGTCCTATAAGAATACATGATTTTTCAGATGTATTTCCAGAAAAACTTTCTGATCTACCATCGGTGAGAGAGGTGGAATTTGTAATTGATGTGATACCGGGAACTGCACCAATATCAATTGCTCCGTACAGAATGGCACCTGCAGAATTAAAAGAGCTGAAGTTACAGTTGCAAGAGTTGTTAGATAAGGGATTCATTCGACCTAGTGTTTCCTTGTGGGGAGCACCAGTACTATTTGTGAAGAAGAAAGATGGGTCGATGATATTGTGTATCGATTACAGGTAAC
The DNA here is from genome assembly GCA_003430845.1 of Xanthoceras sorbifolium. Taxonomy (NCBI): domain Eukaryota; kingdom Viridiplantae; phylum Streptophyta; class Magnoliopsida; order Sapindales; family Sapindaceae; genus Xanthoceras; species Xanthoceras sorbifolium. Next base: position 16,959,699 of record CM010613.1, on the reverse strand, counting down.
TGAATAAGCTCACAATCAAAAATAAATATTCGTTACCTATGATCGATGACTTGTTTGATCAGTTGAGAGGAGCCACTATCTTCTTGAAGATTGATCTCAGATTAGGATATCACCAGTTGAGGGTGAAAGATTCTGATATTCAGAAAACAGCTTTCCGGACACTGTACAGACACTATGAATTTGTGGTAATGCCATTTGGGTTGACTAATGCATCAGCTGTAACATCCCGGATTTCGGGTAATGAATTTTTGATATATGTGAAATATGTGAAAATAAATTTTTACTATTTGAGGGGGTGTAAATGTAATTAAATGTAACCTGGACCAGAGAGCATCGCGACCTGGTCATCTCGACCACAGGTCGCGATAGCTCGCTCGCGATGAAAATGGAAAAATCTGGCAGTGAGCATCGCGACCAGCCACCGCGACCACAGGTCGCGATGGACTGCTCGCGATGAAACTGTCAAAATCGAGCAGAGAGCAACGCGACCACTCGCGCGACCAAGGCGCGCTCGCGAGGAAGGCGGTGCGCGTACTCCAGTGAGCATCGCGACCTGGTGGCGCGACCACAGGTCGCGACGGCGGTCGCGGTAGCGAACAAAATATAAAAAAAAAAAAGAAGAAACTTCTCGCAGAAGCGAGAAAAACAGAAACAGCAAGAGGAGAGAGAAACGACCGAGAAAAGAGAGAAAAGAGAAGAAAAAGAAGAAAGAGAGGAGAAGAAAGAGAGAAGAAGAAAGAAGAAGAAGAGGAAAAAGGAGAAAGAGAAAGAAAGGAAGAGAAGGGAAAGAAATCGTGGAACCGCGGTTTGTCGAACGAAAAACACGGATTCCAAGTAGGTGTACTCTCGTTTTCGAAACCGTTTTGAGAAGAATTTCATTTACGTTTTCGTTTTAGTTTCGTTTCGTTTCGATTTCGTTGAACATCTTCGTTTTCGATTTTTGTATAAAAATATGTGAGATTGATGCTTGATACACTTGATTGCATTTAGAATAACTCGAATTTGTTTTAAAGAGTTGATTTAGACTTTTATATGGTTATTGTTTATTTTCTTGAAGAATATTGTATAAAAATTTGAGATGTGTTGATTAAATGTTGATTTTAGACTTGATTGTGGATTTAGTTTATTGTAACGGCCCTAGGATACTTAGACATAGAAATGGATATAGGAGGTTGGTATACCAGCTGGGTTTTACTGAGCAGTACTGCGCCGTTATTATTGTGTGATTGTTGTTGCGGGGCAATCTCGGACAATCACACCGATTTTAGTGATCGTTGTTGCGGGGCAATCTCGGACGATCACAATGATACTAGTGATTGTTGTTGCGGGGCAATCTCGGACAATCACGTTGATATCAGTGACTGTTGTTGCGGGGCAACCCCGGACGTCACATTGACCCATATTCCAGTCCTAGAATGTTTAGTATTCTAGTGGGCCAGAATTGATTGGAAATTGAAAAGTGAACCGAATGATTTTATTGATAGTATTCATTGTTGACCTCATTATTGAAATTAAAATGATTGAAATTGTTTAATGTTTTGATTTAGAAATTTAATCGTTTTGAAATGGAATGGAATATATATTGTGTTTTATTTAATTGAGTTATAGTACACCCACTAAGCTATATGCTTAGCGCGTTAGTTTTATTTCTAACGCGTAGGTACCAGGAATCCAGAGGAGGCTAGAGACTGAAGGAAGAGCAAGTTGCAGACCGAGTCACAGAGATTGTCCAGTTGGGTAGCTATATTTTTGTTATGTGTATATATATTCTGAAAGCATGCATATACAGGGAATTTGTAAACACGTTTTGTAAAATGTTTTGTAATTAATTAGTTTATGATTTATGTCTTTTCTTATTAAAAAGGTTCGTAACTATTAAAGTTTGTATTGTTTTATTTTATAAGCTGTTTTGATAAGTCGCACTAAACGGCAGAGTGCGCAACTGTTTGAAATTGTATAGAAGTGTTGTTGGAAATTGTATTGGAATTGTTTTGTGTAAAAAACAGGTTTTGGGAAATCCGAAAAACAAACGGTACTCTGCCGAAATTTTCGTGAAAAGTTTATTTATTTATGGGCTCACAATGATTTTTGAAACGTATAAAACTAGTTTTGAAAAGTTTGAAAGTCCGTGTAGCGCTCCCCGGGTCGGTCCGGCCGGATCGGGTCGGGGGGTGTTACATCAGCAGTCTTTATGGATCTGATGAACCGTATCTTCCTTCCATATCTGGATCTGTGTGTTGTAGTATTCATCGATGATATTCTGATATACTCTCAGACTGCAACAGAACATGATCGGCATCTCCGACTAGTGTTACAGATTCCGAGAGAAAAGAAGTTGTATGCCAAGCTTAGCAAATGTGAATTCTGGCTGAATGAAATTGATTTTCTGAGACATGTAATATCGGCAGATGGTATTAAAGAAGATCCCAAAAAAATTGAAGCAGTTATGGAGTGGAAGCCTCCTAGAAATGTTTCTGAGATTCGGAGTTTTCTGGGTTTGGCCGGATACTACAGACGGTTTGTAAAGGGGTTTTTATCCATAGCTACTCCTCTGACTAAACTGCTACACAAGAATGTCAAGTTCGAATGGAATGAGAAATGCCAGGCGGCTTTTGAGAAATTGAAAGCGATGTTGGTTGAAGCACCAATTCTTGTACAGCTAGTATCAGGAAAAGACTTTGTGGTTTACAGCGATGCTTCATACAATGGCCTGGGATGTGTATTGATGCAGGATGGGAAGGTAGTTGCATATGCTTCCAGACAGCTGAAAACGCATGAACAGAATTATTCGACGCATGATCTGGAACTTACAGCCATAGTGTTTGCTTTGAAAATATGGCGGCATTATCTGTATGGAGAGAAATGCTATATTTACACTGATCACAAGAGTCTTAAGTATCTGCCTACCCAGAAAGAACTTAATTTAAGGCAGAGAAGATGGATAGAGTTAATCAAAGATTATGACTGTGTGATTGAGTACCATCCAGGAAAGGAAAATGTTGTTGCTGATGCTCTGAGCAGAAAGTCTCTATGTGCATTGAGAGCTATGAATGCTCGATTGAGTCTGACATCAGATGATGTTGTCTTGGCTGAGTTGAAACTCAAACCAAATTTGATTCAGCAGATACAGGAAAAGCAGCAACAGGATATGAAGCTTCTAGCCATCTGTGGATAAGTTCAAGAAGGGAAGCAGACTGATTTTGTAATCAGGGATGATAGTACTCTGTATTTCAGGGACAGAATCTGTGTTCCGAATGATGATGAGTTAAGAAAGACCATTTTGACAGAGGCACACAGTAGTCCATATTCGATGCATCCTGGTAGTACAAAAATGTATCGAGATCTGAACACTCAGTATTGGTGGTCAGGCGTGAAGAGAGATGTGGTTGAATTTGTGAACAGATGTATGACCTGTCAGAGGGTAAAGGCGGAACACCAGGTTCCATCAGGTTTGTTACAGCCAATATCCATACCTGAATGGAAATGGGACCGTATTACCATGGATTTCATTACCGGATTACCCCTCACACGAAGTAAATAGGATTCGATTTGGGTAATTGTGGATCAACTGACAAAATCAGCACGCTTCCTACCTGTCAGAACGGATTATTCTCTGGACAGGTTAGCAGAGCTGTATATCAGAGAGATCGTTCGACTACATGATGTACCAGCTTCGATAATTTCTGACAGAGATCCGAGGTTTACATCCAGATTCTGGAAGAAATTTCAGGAAGCTTTGGGTACACGATTGAACTTTAGTACAACTTTCCATCCACAGACAGATGGACAATCAGAGCGAGTCATTCAATGTGCTTGAAGATATGCTCAGGAGTTGTATAATCAATTTTGAAGGGAGTTGGGTTGATCATCTTCCATTGATTGAATTTGCATACAACAACAGTTTTCAGACGAGCATAGCTATGGCACCATACGAGGCATTGTATGGCAGGAAATGCAGGACACCCTTATGCTGGACAGAGTTGGGTGAAGACAAGTTGGTTGGATCTGATGTGATTAGACAGACGTAAGAGAAATTTAAGATTATAAAAGACAGATTGAAAGCTACTTTCGATCGTCAGAAATCGTATACGTATCTAAAATGAAGAGACATTGAGTATATAGTCGGAGACAGGGTATTTTTGAAAGTATCGCCATGGAAGAAGACACTGAGATTCGGAAAGAAAGGGAAGTTAAGTCCGAGGTTTATTGGTCCATACGAGATCATTGAACGTGTGGGACCAGTAGCTTATCGACTAGCTTTATCTTTGGAACTAGAAAAGATCCATGATGTATTTCATATATCCATACTGAGACGATACAGATCTGACCCGTCGCACAGAGTTCAGACTGAAGCCATTGAGATCCAACCTAATCTGACATATGAGGAAGAACCAGTGGAGATTCTGGACAGAGAGATAAAAGAACTCCGGAATAAGAAAATATCGCTAGTGAAGATACTGTGGAGGAACCATAATGTGGAAGAAGCAACATGGGAGAGCGAAAAAGTGATGCGACAGCAATATCCACAACTATTTGAATGAGGTAATTTCGCGGACGAAATTTCTTAAGGGGGGAAGAATTGTAACGCCCCTAATTTTTCATAATTATTAAAAGTATTATTATTAATTATTATTAAGCATGCAACAGTTAAGTATGTGATTTAAATTTGTGGATTAGTTTGATATTCAAAAGATTTTTGATTAAATTCATGTGATTAAACTTTTATTGGTAGTTACTTTATGATTTAGACTAGTCAAGGGGGTATATTGCAATTAGTATAAAATAAATAAATAAATAAGGTTGCAACGGTATAGTAGAATGACACCTAAAAAGCAAATGATACCAAAGCATTACACCTAGCAAACACTAAACATTTTACATGCAAAATGGTTTGACTAAGTGAATTTGAGTGTGAGAGTGTGAGAGAGGACGTGAGAAATAGAGAGAGAAAAAGAGAGATTCTAGTGAGAGAAAAAGCTAGAAGAAGAAGAAGAAGGAAGGTGAAGTTGGTCAAGAAGAGTTTGTGTAAAGAATAGCATTTGCTGAGTAATACTACGCCGATTCTGATATGTATATGGGATACGCAGCGGGTCCTCCGTTGGTATCCAACTCTGTTCTGTATAGCCCGTAATCCAATCCAAAAAATATGTTTAGTATATCAGGAGCCCGAAATGGAATTAGAAATGTGATATGATCTGGATATGATTTTAGATGTGAAATAATTTGATTTGGTATTATTATGTTTTCATAAGATATTTATTCTAATTTCCGATGGATTTGTAAATTCGAAATGTTATTTGATATATTCGATTTACATGGGCCCTATTATTGATATTAAATGTTATTTTGCATATTTGAAAAGTTATTGTACTATTTGCACATTTGACTTTTGGGTACACACACTAAGCGTTATGCTTAGCGTGTTGAGTTTCTCACACACAGGTAAAAGAATTATTGAAGGGGACAAGGATCAGAAAGAGTAGAATCTGCTGGGATAGTGTTCAGAGTCACATCACTTTTGCATTTTTGGTAGCCCACTACGTATTTGATGTTTTATATGTATTATATCGGCATGCATGAATATAAATATATATATTTTTTTTTGTAAATATATGTAATGAATATTTAGTTTTATGTATGTTTGTAAATATTTGTGATAATTGGGCCCATGGATTTTAATGCTTTTGAAGTTGAATGTTTATAAATATTTTATATGAATTGTGTTTACGAAATTGTTGAAAACAGGTTTTTGGAAAGTCGGAAAAACAGAGAAAACTCTGGTGAAAATTTCAGAAAATCTTTTTGTACCATAATTTTAAATATTTATTTGGATCATTACTTAAAGTTTATGTTCTTAAACTTGTTTTTCGTATACGGTAGCGCTTCCCGATTCGGTCCAAGCAGGTTTGGATCCGGGGGGGGGGGGGGTGGTGTTACATATATACTAGGCTCTAGGGTTTTGATATGACCAAGTCAAAGTAGGATTTTAAATCCGTTTTGTTTTTTGTCTTCTAAGATATTTGAACCTGTGACCTGTGGGACAATTAAAATAATCAAATTATTTTAATTCTTTTGTCCCTGTCACGATTTGATTCTGTAATCTCTTATTTAATAAATAGAATAATTAATAATTCACAATTATTAATTTTCTTTTAATTTATTAAATAGCTAATTAAATAATCACATTATTTAATTATTCTCTTTAATTAAATTGTGTTACTTTCGTAACACTATTAATTGGACAATCCAATTAATTTACCGTGACCCTTATTACCAGTACAACCATAAGAGCTAGTAAGAGGACCTAATGTACCCACAGTTTTGAGCTCCAATAATACTTAGTAATACTAATTAAACTCTTTAATTAATATTTCACGATTATTAATTTCGATGTTATTCCACTAAAAACTCGAGCCTGCACTGCCAGAACTGTAGGCGTGTTTATACAATCTGAATTCTCAGTGTCCATTGATATAGATATTTTCATATAACGTGATCCTCCATAAGTAGTTCATAACTAGAGCTGTGTCATAATGTCCGTTATACTCCTCTAATTATATCTTTTCCTTTGCGCATGGTTGATTCTATAATGAACAATTAAATTTTGTCTACCTTACGGAAGAATGAGAGATCTCATAATTGTCCAAATCCTGAATCAACCCTTAAAGGAACTACGCATCTACTTCAATCAAGAAGGAGTGAATTCCACTATCGTGTTCATACCTTCCCAGCCATAAGTCAAACCGTAACTCCAAGATACGGAGGTATTGGTCGAGAATACTACATCGACCTCACTCATGGTAAATCAAAAGTTACGATCTAACCTGAAGGAGTCGATAAGACACTCAAGATTAAGATCACCTATAAATAGTCATCGTTTATCGATATATATATATATATGAATCTCATCTACTAACGGATTTTGGTGAAAAATTCATATAAATCGTGGTTCAGTCCTATATGATCTCATAATATAAGGTGCCTTCATTCTCATGTCAATTACATGAGCGGTCTAGGATAAGACCACCGTACATTACAGAATGGACCGCAGCAGTAGATCAGCCACAAACAAAATACCCAGCTTTATTTGCTCTCTACGAACTCTTTAGATTTCATGTCTCAAAATGAATCCTATTGTATATGACTTTCATATACTTATTTTGAAATTACATCTTACAATCTCGGATGTTATTGCACAACATAAATGTATGAATAAATTTAAAACACTTTTAACTTGAATGATAAAACTCTTAATTCTTATTACGTTTAAAACCGTTCACAGATACAATCTTTAGAGCATAAAATCCAACAACTGTTTCATTAAAGTTTGGTTCAAGTTTCTAAATTTTCACTTTTGCCCTGAATTCTGAGAAGCTTTCACTTAGACCCTTATTACCAAGTTATGAAAATTTCTCTTTTGCCCTAAAGTTCTATGAAACCTTCACTTGGGACCTTAATACCTACACACTAAAGAAAAATATTAAAAACAACCGAAATTATCTAGGAACGGAACAAAAGTAGGTAAAGATAGGTAAAGATGGAGGCCTATTTTTTTTATTAAGAAATGAAGCCAACAAAGGTGTCACCCCTTTTTCGACACTCTACGAAAGAACAAGAATTTCGAATGGACAGATAAGTGTAAAGTCGCTCTATAACAGCTAAAATCCTATCTGTCAAACCCACCATTATTGTCTAAACTGACCAATAGAGAAATGCTATACATATACCTGGCTATTTCAGAAACAACTGTCAGTGCAGTGCTCGTAAGTGAAGTAGAGGAAAGTAGATGCCAGTGTACTACACTAGCAAATATTTGCTCGACGCTGAAAAACGATATAGCCAGATGAAATTAGCTTTTGCACTCACCACGGCTGCTCAGAAGCTTCATCTGTACTTTCAATGCCATCTGATTATCGTCCTCACTACTTTTCTACTCAAGAATTTCCTTTACAAATCCAAACCCTCGAGTCGACTAACCAAATGAGCAGTAGAATTGAACAAACGCAATATCTCATATAGACCTCGGACTGCTATCAAGTTCCAAGTGCTAGTAGATTTTGTCACAGACTTCTCTTCAAGTACCCTTCCTTAGGCCGAAAGGGAGTTACTATCTCTAAATGAGGGATTGACATCTACATGGATTCTTTCAGTCGACAAGTCAAGCAACTCAAAAGGAAGTGACTAGGCTTAGTCCTTCAATCACCTGAAACCGACATGATCGAGCAGTCAATCAGATGCGACTTCAAGACGACTAACAATGAAGCTGAATATGAAGCATTTATAGTTGGACTCGCGCTCGCCAAGAGCATGTGAAGGGAGTTTTAGATAACTCTTATCTGTTATGTTAATTTTTCCTAGTATAATAACTCTTATATACTAGGTTTTAAGGTTTTTGTTTTGACCAAATTAAAATAGGATTTCTAATCCCTTTTTATTTTAGTCTCCATAAAGACTTTAATAATTGACTATTATGACTTTTAAAATAATCAAATTATTTTAATTCTTTTGTCCTAGTTATTATTTAATTACATGACCTCATATTTAATAAATAGAATTAATAATTCATAATTATTTAATTAATTAAATAATCACATTATTTAATTATTCTCTTTTATTTAAATCGCATTACTTTCGTAATACTATTAATTGGACCATCCAATTAATCTACCATGACCCTCGTTACCAAAAACCATAAGGGCTAGCAAGAGGACCTAATGGACCCACAGTTTTGAGCTCTAATAATACTTAGTAATATTAATTAAAACTCTTTAATTAATATTTCACGATTATTAACCTCGGAGTTATTCCACTAAAAACCCGAGGCTGCACTCTCAGAACTATAGACGTGTTTATACAATCTGAAGTCTCAGTATCCACTGATATAGCTAATTGTATATAGTGTGATCCTCCACAAATAGTTCATAACTAGAGTTGGGTTATAAAGTCCGTTATACCCCTCTAAAAATATCTTTTCCTTTAAGTACCATTGATTCTCTAATGAACAATTAAATCTTGTCTTCCTCACGGAAATAGGAGAGATCTCATAATTGTTCAAGCCCCAAATCAACCCTTAAGGGAACTACTCATCTACTTCAATCAAGAAGGAGTGGATTCCACTATTGTGTTCAAACCTTCCCGGCTACAAGCCAAACCGCAACTCTAAGATACGAAAGTATTGATCGATATTCACATCGACCTCACTCATGGTAAATCAAAAGACACGATCCAACCTGAAGGAGTCGATAAGACACTCAGGATTAAGATCACCTATAAATAGCCATCGTTTATCGATATATATATATATATATATATATTTCTCATCTACTAACGGATCTAGGTGAAAGATTCATATAAATCGTAGTCTAGTCCTATATGATTTCATCATATAAGGTGCCTCCATTCTCATGCCAATTACATGAGCGGTCTAGGATAAGACCACCGTACTATACATAATGGACCGCAGTAGTAGATCAATCACAAACAAAGTACCCAGCTTTGTTCGCTCTCTACGGACTCTTTAGATTGCATGTCTCAAAATGAATCATCTCTGTATATGACCTTCATATACTCATTTTGATATTACATCTTACAATCTAGAATGTTTTTGCATAATATGAATGTATTACTGAATATAAAACACTTATAAACTAGAATGATAAACTGAATAATTCTTATTAAGTCTTTAACCATTTACATTTACAAGATTTAGACCAGAAATCCCAACAGCAATGCAAGCTGATAGAAGTCGACTGTGCTTCATTCGATAGGGTTGGTCGAGCGTAGACTCTACTGTGAGTCAAGAGTATAAGAGTTTGAGTGAGTAAGAAAATGTGTCCCTATTTTTAGTTCAAGACCTTTATATTTATAGGAAGGGGCTTGAGCCCGTTAGTGTGATCCTTGCGATCATGGCACGAGATCATGGGTTAATTCCATGATCCTAAGGATAAGGGTAACGTCACTGACGTGATTAGTAATGTGTTTGACTTGGTCCAAGTAGGACTTCAAATACATGATTTGGGCCTCCTAATGGATCATTTTAGGCTTTCCTCCTAATGAGTCATTTTGGGCTGTTCTTTCATTAGGCTTCACCATAAAAGGGGAATGGTTTCTAAGCCCCTTTTTTTACCACTATGCATATTATAAGCTTTAGGGCATAACTCCCAACATGGTTATGTAATATCAATGGCCACACGAACCCGTATGTATTTCCCTAAATAGTTGCCAGAATCTCTGAGATCGATCTCTTTGAAATTCCCTAATTGCTCTCCCAAGAACTACCCAATCTCTTTATTCATAAATAAAAGGGGAACATTATGTAACTGAATCCATAATTCAACCTTGTTAAAAAGCATGTCAGACAAATCCTCCACCCCTTTCAGTTCCTCTAATGCAAGCAAAGCGTTATCAAAATTCCATGGTCCACCGAACAGAATACGACGCTTATCTATTTGGTTTTTGAAGTGAAACGTATATACATTACCCCTTACCACTTCGATCTCAACATATTGTGTAGTTCTCCAAATCTTTTGTATCGTAGCACGAAAGGCATCTCTATTGAGAGATAGCCGTGTGCATAACTTTGAGATTTCATCCTCATCCAGAATAAAAACTAAATCACCAACTGCATTCACTAGGAATGAAAAGAGGTGACAATACCTAAGAATTACTTCATCTCTCAAAGAAACCTTCGAAAGAGAAGGCTCAACTCGGGTTTATAATATCAAAATTTTTTATTGGGGAGTATGTATTCAAAGTAAATGGACTGTTGATTGTAGAATTTACAAACTTAAATTAATTAAGTAAATTTTATGTAATGTAGAGACTTCATGTGGCAAGAAAAGCTTTAAATAGTACAAATGGGATTAAAGTATTAAAACTTTTTTTTTTTTTTTACGTTTATCCAATAAAATCTTATAATCAGCACATCTTTTTTAATAACTACCAATTAGCTAGACTCTGATTTTAAAATTTAAGTAACACATAGATGAATACATGGCACTAATTTATTAGACAAACATGAAAATAATATTATATACTTATTTCATTGTAATTTAACAAATTCAGGATTTTGTTATATCTGATTTTGTTTGGCCTGAGAAAGGGAATTAAAGTGAATATAATTTGCAAGAAATAAATTGAAAAAAAAGAAAAAAATTGGTGTTTGTCATGGCCAAATTGTTAGAAAAATCTAATATTTGGACGTACATATGTATTAAAATGTGTGTTGTTATCTTAAAGTATAGTCTGTTTAAAGTGATCGGTATAATGTTTAATTAATTGGACATTGGGTATTAAATTGTCATGGATTCAATGTGTAGAGACCAGAGTGATATTTCTAATTTGATGAGGGGCAATTAGAACTATCAATAGTTTTTTGAGTTAATTACACTCAACCTCCCTGAGGTTTGGCTAATTACACTCGGAATCAAAGTTTGCATTAATAATCACTGATCTCCCCTCCCGTTAAGTTTGACCGTTAAAATAATCAGTTGACCATCCAAAAATATTAAAATAACCAAAATACCACTGATTAAAAACATTATTTTATTAAATAAAAAATAAAAAAAAATTAAGAAAAAATCTCATCCCTCCATCTTTAAAATAACGGACGGTTAAGATTTATTTAAAAAAATTAAAATAATAATAATTAAATTAAATTAAAATAAAAATTAATAATAGTAATGTAAATCCATTTTTCAGATTGAATCTCAATCGTCCATCAAGATTAGTGGACGGTGGAGATCCAATCTGAAAAATGGATCTCCACCCAAAAAAAAAAAAAATTTTTGGGAATCGAAGAGGGTTCTTCAGCAGTTCTTCGCGAAGAACCCAGATTGGGTTCTTCGCGAGAGGGTTCTACATATTAAAAAAAAAAAAATTGAAGAACCTTTTCTGGGTTCTTCGAAGAACCCTTCTGGGTTCTTCGATCGAACCCAGAAGGGTTCGAACGATTCAAATCCAGAAGGGTTCAAACGAATCGAACCCAGATCTACGCATTAGAAAAAAAAAATTTGAGGAACCCAGTTTCTGGGTTCTTCGAAGAACCCAGATTGAAGAACCCAGAATCTGGGTTTAATCGAAGAACCCAGAATCTGGGTTTGATCGAAGAACCCAGAAGGGTTCGATTCGTTCAAACCCTTGGGTTCTTTGAAGAACCCTCCCTGGGTTCTTCGATTCCCAAAAAAAAAAAATTTTTTTTTTTTTTTTTGTAGAGATCCATAGAGATCTCTCCATGGTGAAGGCGGTCCATACCAAATCTGGACCGTCCATCAGATCTGATGGACGGTCCAGATTTGATCTGGACTTTTTAATTTTTTTTATTTTTGTTTAATTTTTTTAAAAAAAATTGGTTAAGATTGTATCTGGATCGTCCATTAGATCTGATGGACGGTCTAGATTGAATCTGGATTTTTTTACAAATCTCCATTTATTATTTTATAAATTTTTTTAAAAATTGACTAGATTTATTTTTTTAGATAAAATTTGTTTTTATTTTTTTATTTATATAATTATTATTTTTTTAAAGAAATTTATTTTTTATATTTTTAATTTTTTTAGTCAGGGGTATTTTGGTCATTTTAATATTTTTGGATGATCAACTGTTTATTTTAACGGTCAAACTTAATGGGATGGGAGGTCAATGTTAATTAATGCAAACTTTGATTTCGAGTGTAATTAGCCAAACCTCAGGGAGGTTGAGTGTAATTAACTCATAGTTTTTTATTAAATTATTACAAATCATGGTTAGGTCCCCAATTTCATACGATCGACAGTTTCTCTTCTCTCTACCTACCCCATCAACAGTGAGAAACAGTATCCAAAGGGAGAAATTCGTATTGAATTGGAAGATCGCAACCCTAATTTCAAGTCCATTATGGATTAAGGTACGCTTCCGCTTCTTAATTCTACTCTTTTTATTCTTATGGAGATTTACATACATGCTTTAGGGCACGATTTAGGGTTCTTGATATTTGTGATTGATGGTGTAATCAAGCATGTAAGAATTGTATTACGTAATAATTACTACAAGTGGTATCTTAAGATGGGAATTACCATTATTTGAATTTGATTATTGTATATGGAATTTAATGTGAACTTGTTTGTTTGTTGTGTTCTCTATTTAGCTAATATATCCACTGCTACCATATCCACAAATTTAAATTCAATTCCTATGCTTAATGGGACAAACTTCAAGAATTGGAAAGAGAATGTGTTAATTGTTCTCGGCTGCATTGATATAAACCTTGCATTAAGGACTGAGCAACCCCCTCCTCTTACGGATGAAAATTCCACTGAGGAAAGAAGGAACTTTGAGAAGTAGGATGGCTCAAATCACATGAGTCTTATGATCATGAAGCGCGACATTCCAGAAGCCTTTAGGGGTCCTGAATCCGAAGGGATCACTACTGCCAAGGAGTTCTTTGCCAAAATTGAGAAACGTTTTGTAAAAAACGATAAGGTTGAAACAACTACGCTTTTAGCAAGCTTAATTTCAATGAAGTATAAAGGCAAAAGGAACATAAGGGAGTACATCATGGAGATGTCTCATATTGCTTCAAAATTAAAGACACTGAAGCTCGAGCTATCTGATGATTTTCTCGTGCATTTAGTATTAATATCGCTTCCTGCACAATTCAGTCAATTCAAAGTCAGTTACAACTGCCAAAAGGATAAATGGACTCTAAATGAGCTCATTTTATATTGTGTGCAAGATGAAGATAGGTTGAAGCAAGAAAAGATAAAAAGTGCTCACTTCGCAAGCACCTCTAAGGATAAGGGCAAGAAAAGAAAGAAGGATCATAAAGCTGCTAAGGGTCCAGCACAAAAGAACTAGTATAAGGAAAAAGAACAATAAAGTTGTCTCTTTTGCAACAAACCTGGACACATGAAGAAGAGGTGTACCAAATATCACGCTTGGCGTGCAAAGAAAGGTACAATTCTTACTTTGGTCTGTTCTAAGGTTAATTTAGTTTCAGTACCTAGAAACACTTGGTGGTTAGATTCTGGTGCTACTACTCACATAAGTGTTTCTATGCAGGGTTGCCTGAGCTGCCGAAAGCCAAATGATGCTGAAAGATTCATCTTTGTGGGCGATGGAAAATCGGTGGAAGTTTAAACAATAGACACATTTAGGTTATTATTAGGAACTGGTTATTATTTGGATTTAAAAGACACTTTTATTGTACTGTCATTTAGACGGAATTTGGTTTCGATTTCCTTGTTGGACAAATTTGGATATTATTGTTCTTTTGGATATAATCAGTTTAGTCTTTCATTAAATTCGAATGTTATTGGTACTGGCTCATTATGTGTTTACGATAACCTTTATTTGCCTGATACTATTGCATCGTATAATGAAACCTTGCATGTGGATTCACGTGGTACTAAACGCAAATTAAATAATGAAAATTCAGGGACATTATGGCACAAGCGCTTAGGTCATATCTCAAAAGCTAGAGTTGAGAGACTTGTGTCTGATGGTAATTTGGATTCCCTTGATTTTACAGACTTTGAAATCTGTATTGAATGCATCAAGGGAAAACAGACCAAAACTAAGAGATTAGGTGCCAACAGAACTTCAGACGTCTTAGAATTGATACATACAGATATTTGTGGACCATTCCCTACGGCTTCTTGGAATGGTCAATAATATTTCATATCATTCATAGACGATTACTCACGTTATGGGTACCTGTATCTCATTCATGAGAAATCTCAGTCACTGGACGTATTCAAAGCTTTCAAAGCTGAGGTTGAGAATCAACTCAACAAAAGGATTAAAAGCGTTAGATCTGACCGTGGTGGTGAGTACTACGGTAGATATGACGGTTCAGGTGAACAACGTCCAGAACCTTTTGCTAAATTCCTAGAGGAATGTGGAATTGTCCCACAGTACACCATGCCAGGATCACCTAGCATGAATGGTGTTGCTAAGAGACGAAACAGGGCTCTTAAGGATATGGTAAGGAGTATGATTAGTCATTCTACCTTACCAGAATCACTCTAGGGAGAAGCATTAAAGACTGCAGCTTATATCCTTAACAGGGTACCAACTAAAGCAACTCCTAAAACACCTTATGAGCATTGGACGGGCAGGAAGCCTAGTCTAAAGCACTTTAATATTTGGGGATGTCCAGCTGAGGCAAGGCCTTATAGGCCACATGAAAAGAAACTGGACTCCAAAACAGTAAGCAGTTACTTTATTGGGTACTCAGAGCGATCAAGGGGATATAAATTTTATGATCCCACATTAAGGTCAATTTTTGAGACGGGAACTACAACATTTTTTTGAGGATGTTGAGTTTGGGGGGAGAAATAAGGTTAGAGACATTGTCTTTGAGGAGGAATCAGTTTCGATTCCTACTATTGCTTTTGACAATGTGCAGGTTTTCGTTCCTGTCATTGATCAAGAAGCAAATTCAGAACCACAAGAAGACAATGTTGAACAACTTCCCGCACAAAATGAGGTAATTGTTCCTGAAGAACAAACTCAACAACCTCAAGAACAAATGCCATTAAGGAGATCCGCAAGAGAAAGGAGAAATGCAATTCCGGATGATTATATAGTATTTCTCTAAGAACATGAGAAAAATAATGGAATAGTGGACGGTGATCCAATCAACTTCCACCAAGCCATGCAGGGTTCTAAATCTCAAAGGTGGATTGATGCCATGAATGAGGAGTATAAGTCTATGCAAGACAATGATGTTTGGGATCTTGTCCCATTGCCGAAAGTGCGAAACCCATTGGCTGTAAATGGATATTTAAAACCAAAAGGGATTCGAAAGGTAATATGGAGAAATATAAGGCTCGTCTTGTTGCTAAAGGCTTTACTCAAAAGGAAGGCATCGATTTCAAAGAGACTTTCTCTCCGGTTTCAACGAAAGACTCTTTCAGGACAATTATGGCACTTGTTGCACATTTTGACATTGAGTTACATCAGATGGATGTTAAGATGGCGTTTCTCAATGGCGACATTGATGAAACAATTTATATGGTGCAACCGAAAAACTTTGTGTCTGGAGACCCAAAGAAAATGGTTTGCAAACTAAAGAAATCCATCTATGGACTCAAGCAAGCTTCCCGTCAATGGTACTACGAATTTCATCAAGTAATTATCTCGTTTGGTTTTGAAATAAATGCTGTTGATGATTGTGTGTACCACAAGTTTAGTGAGAGTAAGCATATTTTTCTGGTTTTGTATATTGATGACATACTGCTTGCCACTAATGATATAGGCTTATTGCACGAAACCAAGAGATTTCTATCAAAGAAATTTGAAATGAAAGATCTTGGTGACGCCTATTTTGTATTAGGCATTAAGATACATCGAGATCGCTCTCGAGGTATCCTCGAGTTATCACAAAAGATCTATATCGATAAGGTGCTTAAAAGGTTTGGCATGCAAGAAAGTAAACCAGGTGACACCCCTGTCGCTAAGGGAGACAAATTCAATCTCAAACAGTGCCCTAAAAGTGACCTTGAAGTTAAGGAAATGCAGAAGATTCCTTATACGTCAGCTGTTGAGAGTCTAATGTATGCTCAAGTTTGCATACGTCCAGATATAACATTCATTGTTGGAATGCTATGAAGATATTTAAGTAACCCTAGAATAGATCATTGGAAAGCAGCCAAGCGGGTTATGCGATATCTACAGAGAACCAAGGATTACATGCTCACATACAGGAGATCGGATCAGCTGGAGATCATAGGGTATTCTGATTCCGATTTTGATGGATGCCAAGATAGTAGGAGATCCACATCAGACTACATCTATCTACTGGCTGGAGGAGCTATTTCCTGGAAGAGTGCCAAACAGACACTCATAGCTTCTTCCACAATGGCGACAGAGTTTGTAGCATGTTATGAGGCATCTAACCACGGAATATGGCTACAGAATTTTATTACTAGACTGCACATTCTAAATGGTATTGAAAGACCACTCAAGTTGTTTTGTGATAATAAGTCAGCAGTCTTGTATTCCAACAACAACAGGAGCTCATCAAAGTCAAAGCATATTGACATCAAGTTCCTGGTTGTGAATGAGAGAGTTCAAAGTGGACAGATTTCTATAGAGCATATTAGTACAAACTTCATGATTGCGGATCCGCTTACTAAGGGACTACCACCTAAGGTCTTTCATGAGCACACGGCTTATATGGGTGTAGTATTATATGAGGATATTGTGGTTTAGTGGCAGTTTGTATTTTTAATGGACATTTTTTGTGTATTTGGATATTTTTTGCAGAAATGAATTATTCAGTTCAATTCACTCTGTTATGTTTTTTGTTCTGTTATTAATCTCATTAAAGAATTAAGTATGACAAGTTGGAAATAGACATGTTAGATCACATTACATGTAATTTCCATGCTACGCATCCATGATTGATCTATGTCATTTGGTTGTATTAGTATACGTGACCATTGATGGATTTAGTTACGATAATTGTAACGAAAATCACTTTGATTCTATATTGCTATGATCAATGGACGAGATTATTGGGAAATACCTTTATTTGTGATAGTAAAATTTTGAGCTCATAAAGTTATACACATTTCTAAAGTAACATATGTGGTCCAAGTGAGAGATTGTTAGAAAAATCTAATATTTGGACGTATATATGTATTAAAATGTGTGTTGTTATCTTAAAGTATAGTCTGTTTAAAGTGATCAGTATAATGTTTAATTAATTGGACATTGGGTATTAAATTGTCATGGATTCATATGTAGAGACCAAAGTGATATTTCTAATTTGATGAGGGGTCAAATTAGAAATATTAATAGTTTTTTATTAAACTATTACAAACCAAGGTTAGGTCCCCAATTTCATACAATCGACAGTTTCTCTTCTCTCTATCTACCCCATCAACAGTGAGAAACAGTATCCAAAGGGAGAAATTCGTATTGAATTAGAAGATCGCAACCCCAATTTCAAGTCCATTATGGATCAAGGTAAGCTTCCGCTTCTTAATTCTACTCTTTTAATTCTTATGGAGATTTACATACATGCTTTAGGGCACAATTTAGGGTTCTTGATATTTGTGATTGATTGTGTAATCTAAGAATTGTATTATGTAATAATTACTACAGAAACAAGGTATCTAGTGTAGACATCTATATAAAATAAATTTCAACATAAATTTGTTGTATAATGTATTGAATTTTTTACAAAAGAATTTAAAATCTTTACGCAGAAAGCTAAATTCTTTCAATAATCATTAGATGGTATTTCCTAGCACATATTTAGGTACATCTCTTCTATCAGATAATAGTTATATCGACTTTTAACAATGAATCCTTGATAAAAATTAGAATGTCAATAAAAGTCGTATATGTTAGTTAAAATTTGAAAAATAATTAAATATTAGTCAAGTTTAATAAAAATAATCACATCACATTAGATTTTATTGATTTGAAACCTTTAAAAAAAATAAATGATCTAATTGGATCTCCCTAGAGAGTTTATTAATTTTATAATCCTTCAAAAGAATGAGAAACAAAAAAATAAAAAAATAGTAGTGCTAAGTTATCCAGAAAATTTTGTTTAAATTCATGCCCCAATAGTATCACATAACACATCACTTAGCACATTATTTAATATGGTGTTGACAACTCACATGTCATATTCATGCCATATTATTTGAGTATAAATTTGGATAAATATTTTTGAGCAACTTAGCATTACTCATCAAAGAAGAGATGATAAAACCAAAAACATATAAAAGAAAGGGAAAATTGCATTTTTAACCCTATCAAATGCATAATTATTATTTTTTTAGTCACATGAAATACTTTTTATGTTTTTAACCTTATAAAAAATTGCAAGACCATATAAAATCCATATCCATTGTGCATTGAACCTGAGCCCTAATTGTAGAGAGAGAAACTATAACCCCAATTATAAAGAGAAAAAGTGAGAGGAAAAAGAGAGACCGAAGCTGGCGACGACGAAACGGAGAGGAAACATCAATGAAATAAGAGGAAGCGATAACAAAGGTGAGAGAGAAGAGAGATGTGTGCATATTACTTATGTTACACACATTGTTGATGTATATATGTTGTACGTTTAGTTTATAATGTGATTTGTGGAGTATATATGCAGTGTGTATCATGTAAGTAAAGTCGTTTTCCACCAACTCAACAAAAAAGTTGACCACCCAAATACTCAACACCATCTGATTACCCTTGGTTTGATTACCAACCTATTTGTAATCATAATTCCATGAAATATTTATAAAAAAATGCAAAATGCTAAAAGAGAAGGGTACAATGTGAAATACACACTTGTATTTCATGTAGGCTTGCAAGGTGAAATACTGCAAACTATTTCAAGATTTTCAACCAATCATCAACCATTGATACAAATACCCAGTGCCCATTAACTAAATGATATAACAAATGAATGGATCCAAAATAAGATTTTTTTCGCGTAAAATGGCGAGATTTGAATCTAGAATTGGAAAGTTGCTTAACTTTAATGAAACCTTTAAATAGTTCATTTCCCTCAAGCTTTTCAATGATTTTCGTTCACCAATCTTGATGGGTTCATTTTTTACCCAAATCTGTAGATAAGTAGATAAATTGTGAAATATTTGAGAGAAGGGAAAAAAGGTTAAAGAAAAAGATGAAGGGATAATTGTGTAATTGTTTGGCTAAGAGGTGAAATACAATTTTTTATGTTTGGTAAAAATATAAAACCTATTACATGTGGTTAAAAATAAACACTCCTACTTTAGAAGGTTAATTTTAACATTTTCTTTTAAAAGAAATTATAGCAAATTTCCAAGTTTGGAAAATTTTATGACAAATTTATAAACTGGGAAATTTTGTACATATTTTGCATTGTATTTTAAGGTTTGCACATTATTTTCATAAATATCTTGCCTGGGTTGTAGAACCAATTATAAAATTTGAAATTAGTTGTCCAAATGACAAGACCAAATGGGTATTAAAAATCATCCAAAACTAAAATTCTGAATTCAAGTTCTTTGAAACCAATTATAAAACTAAAATTAAAAATCATCCAAAACTTCTTAGAAGTCCTCTTACTATATGTTCTCATTAAAAGGTCTAAAATAGTTTCCTACTATAAATGCTCAATAGAATCTGCAAAAACACCCCAAATACTTAGCATGAAAATTTTTTTTTTTTTTTTTTCCAATATAATTGAAGCCTTTGACTTGGCATTTTGTTATTTGGATCCAATAAAACATGGATCTTTACACAACACATTTACTCTATAAACCACTCTTAACTCTGTAAAAACGTGTATATTTTTGTATTACCTGCGAAAACTGCACTGTTGTTCTACAGCTCTTAAATTGTCCGCACGTACGCATCAGAGAGTTACATTACCTTCCTACTGTTGTGAAGACCTCTGATTACATAAACTGCTATAATGATGGCTTCCTCGACCTGCTAACACCAGCAACTATGAGCCACTAGTAAAGAATAAATTACATGGGCTTGGATTCTTTACTGATATGAGCTCTATTCAGATTTTAAATATCTTTTGACACGCCAGCACTGTTAAAAACGAATAGTTGACATTATTTCAATTTTGTTATTAACTATGAATCATAAGCTTGATAGGTACTCTGGGAAAAGCTCATATCATTGGAGGATCCAAGTCCATATTTTATATGTAGGATAACACCAATATAATTACCAAAGCCCAACCACAGACTCCCACATTCTTCTCCACGTGCTAAAATCAATTGTAGGAAGAACCGATATACGTCTTTCCATGATCCTCTCAGTTGAGGGTCCCATTTCACGAACAAGTTTTACAGATTCTGAGAGTCGGTTAAGCAAATTTACCAGAGCAATCACTTCATTTCGTTGCAACTGCAGCTGCTAAACCAGTGGAAAGAGAAGAAGAGAGGCAAATTCAGCAATGCGATCAACTGCCTATCAAATTATTTTAAACCACTAGGCAAAATAGAGCAAAACGAAATTTGCAAGATGCAACACTCACAGGTTGGACTTGGTGAGTTTGACCATCAACAGAGAAGAGGATCTTCAATGCAGTACCAAGACCATGAACCTGAAGCTTTCCCCAAAGTCTACACTTCTCACAGCCGACACAATCCATCAGTGCACTGCAATATACAGAACATAACGAGAAACTGTAAGTTGAAGTTAAAAAACTTCACATGGGTCTAGAAAAATAAAAGTGGGAATAACACTTCTCTTTTTCAAATTTTTATTAAGGTTTACAAATTTCAGTGATGAAGTATATCCAAAATTCAGCATCACGCCTCATTGAAAATAGATCGGTATATGTAATTTTCCATATATTTATGGATGCCTGCTCATTTTACTATCAGTAGAGGGTCAGTCAGAAACCTAATATTCCTGAATTGCTTTTGAATCTGCTGCTTCAGTTCAGGTCCACTTTGACCCTGCCACAACTTAGCTTCATCAAATGGAAGAGGACATGCAGTTTGGAGTTTGGGATTGTAAAGTAGCTGCTTTATTAATGATTGTGTTTTCAGATCCTCAGTGTGGTTACCAGTATCATACTCAGCCTGCTCTAAGTAATCTGCTGCCTGCAACACAATTTGAGAGAAATAACACCGACAATCACTAAGATAAGCGAATGTCAACATAAAAGAGCAAATTTCTGAGATCTAAATCTTTGTGGTAAATACTCACTTTAGTCACCGCACGTAAGACAAAAAGGAATGTAAAGTACAAGTTTCTCACACGTTCTGGATACCTTAAAACACGATCATACATCAAATCCAGATTTTGACCCCACTGAAATTTCAAAAAGAGGAACATTAGATTGATTGATATGTAATGAACAGAAAGTTTATGTGCAGTTCTACTTTGGCTACCAAGTAGACCATCCATCAGTTTTTAATTTTACCTTTTTGTTTTTTTTTATTTTTTATTTTATTTATTATTTTTTTTTTATTTCAAATTTTACCTTTTTGTTAAGTGAGTCACTTTTGAAAAACACAGATGCACAACATAATTAAAGTGAGTCAATTTTTTTTAAAACACAGGTGCACAACCGAAGCATACAGAGAATACAACAATAGAAACCAATAATATGGCTAATCCAAGAAGTCTAAGAAAGAAATGAAAGTAAAATTTTAGGTAAGACATATCAACCGGAAACAAAATCTTAGCGAAAAAGAAGCTTTATTTATTTTATTTTTTTCCTTTTCTTTTTCTGGGTAAAGCAAAAGCCTGAGTTTATGAAAACAAAATTATATACATTCAAAGCAAGATTAAGGTTGTGTTTTTTCATTTTATTTATTTATTTGAAGACTGAATAGTGCTGAATTTTACCAAAGACTGAAGAGTGACTGAAAATTAAATAACATGTTTGTTTCTTTTGCTAAAATCTGAATATACATCTTGTTATGTGTTGAGTGATCTAGATCAATCAATTTCTTTTATAGTACTCTTACCTGAACGATATTCATCTGGAAAGTGGAAGATGGGCTTTTTATTTTTGAAAACTAATTAATTTCTTATTTTTTCAGTTGGTTGCCAGATGGCAGCTTTTACATCAGGCTTCCACTTTCCAGATGCATATATTTCATGTAAGAGTACTATAAAAGAAATTGATTGATCTAGATCACTCAACAAAGAACAAGATGCACAACACGGATATATGATGCCATCTGGCAAACAATTGATAAATAAAAACCCATCAGTTTTGAGTGATGAACTATCATGAAACAATAAAACAGATAAAAAAGGAAATATAATAAAGGATCAAGTGGTAAAGCAAACCAGATTGGTAGTTTCATCAAGCAGATAATCTGCAGCTATGTGGATTGAAATTGAGGAGTGAAGACCAGATATTAGTTTGTACAAAACTTTTTTCTCCGGACAAATTTCTCCTGACGAATCTGCACAAATGTATTTTAGTCACATTATGATATTGCCCAGTAAACATTGTAAATTGAGAGAGAGAGAGAGAGAGAGAGAGAGAGAGAGAGAGAGAGAGAGAGAGTCATAAAATCTAAGCTGGACTGAAGGATGCCTCCACTCAGATCATCAAAGTGGTAGAAGAACATTGACATGTCTAAGAAGGGTTTAACACTAGACTAGTATGAGAACTCAAGCTTACAGGCTTAAACATTATCATAAAATCCAAATTATCTTAATAAATATTTTAATACTACAAATAGAATAGAAAAAATATTCTCAAAGGGACATCTCAGATGTTGACTGCAAGGTCAGTTCAAGTGGTACCTGCGTTGATGACAAAGAATTTCCATTTTTCTCTTTTCTTTTCACATCATTGATATAGAAAAGATCAACATTGTTAAGCAGAATAGGATGTCTTTCTCCATTCATATACTTCACACCTTGCAATATATCTAACTCAAGAAATCTATAAATTCTATTATGCTCTACCTAATTACCATATATGATGGCCGAATTCTACATGCTCAAGTATAATTACTGAAAACAAAAAGGGGCAAGATCACATTTTATAGGGAAATGGCAGCTTTACCTGTCATTTCTATAAAATGTCCATATTAAGCTTAATAGGCGGCAAAACAAGCACAAGTAACTGTCTAGCATTCTTCCATGACTTAAGAAAGGATGGCATGAAACCTAGTTGCCATCAAAAAGGGACTATATTGGAAATTCATGAGTGGGAGACGAAGACTGAACAAATCATGGTGCTACAAGATGAGATGCTAGAAGTACTATATTGGAAATTCATGCATGAAGAAAATAACAAATTATTGGGGCTGTATGAGAAGGCAAAGCAAGAGAAAGATGAAGCTACTTGGGAAGGTCATAACGGCAGGGCGAAGAGGATTTCAGATGTTGCCCTTGCGGGCAAGGGCATTCTTGAAGGAAGGGGGAATGATGAGAACAATATTTTTATTAAAAGGAAAAGAAAAAGGGGGTTTCAATTTTATTAGGTCACATTTTTTAGGTTTTTATATTTTATTAGGTTTCTATTTTATTTCCTATTCGACATGTATTAGGAGTCAATTTATTTCCTCTTAGAATTGTTTTAGGATTCTATTTTATTTATTTCCTATTAGAATTGTTTTAGGATTCTTTATTTCCTATTAGAATTGTATTAGGTTTTTATTATGGTTTCCTATTAGGACTAGGTTAGGTTAATGAGTTATTATAAATAGACTAAGTTTGTATTCAATTAATTATTCAGTTATCAATAAAATTGAGATGTTTTCTCTATTCGGCTTTTCTAAAGTTTAGGAAGCTTGGGCTAGTACAAAGGCTAATAACCCGAGTCTAGATTTATTCGGCTTTTTCCGGGACCAAAACCCTAAACCCTAAACCTGGGGAATCGCTTGGGCTAGGATTAGTTCTCTAACAAGGGCTAATTCTAGAGGTTCGATTGGTTGAATTCTCGACTAGTCAAACCAAAACTCCCTAATCTTGGAATTCTATTTCTAGGATTAGGGTTTCAATTTGGGGATTTATGTAATTTTGACCTAGGTCATCAACACAATGCACAACAGTTACTTTATAGTCACATAAAATAAGCAACCAAAAAGAAAGACCTAAATATTGAACTTTGAAAGATACCAGACAGATCAAAACCAGATCCATTATCATCATCAGATAAATTTCCCAACTATCACTGAATCAACAATATCAACCAACTGTGTATGCATGTTTACTAAACATGTCAGGGGTTAATTGCTCAAGGATGGGTAATTTATTGGCTAGAACGTTAGGATTCTAAGTCCACCCATATCACAGTTTTAGCAATTCCTCAAAAGGTCACTTGACTTTTCCACAACAATACTTGAAAGGAAATCTAAATCAATCAATTATGACAATGTTTGTATACTCTTTTAAGCACCAAAAATTTTTTACATTTTTTCCTAGATAATTGACATAATATAAAAAGAAACACTTCACATCAAAAGATATGGAGTGTAATACGAGTACATCCTAAAGGAGATTAATATAATGCTCAATAAGTTAGTGTTACACCATTGGAATGCTTTATGGGACAATTTTGTCTCTATTTGTTTTGACATTCTTTTGTTTCCATGTTCTACCAAATCCCAAATGAAAGGTGGACTATCAAATAAAACATCTTATGTTAAAACATATGAAGCCTAATTTTGGGTACATGCAGTACAGGATCGGCATAAGTAATAAGTAAAGAGTTTGACAAGCAGGTTAATTTTCCACAACGTCAATGCTAGTGACTATTCATAAAAAGAATAGTAACATTTGTCCATCTCCCACACGGCCGCACAGTGAGTTATGTGCAAGAATCATGAAGAGAATATTGTCATTCATTTCTCCATTGTCCACTGGTTGTAAAGATATGGAATAAGCTGTTTATGTGGCAGGGCTGAATTGGTCTATTCCAGAATCTATTGTCTCCCTTATTATGGAAAAGATTGATGCTATTGTTGCTGCAATGAAAGCAAAGGTGCGGTGGTACTGTGGTTTTTTTTTTTTTTTTTTTTGCTGTTCTATAGTTTATTGCAGTAGAGAAGAATAGAAATTTTGAGCTTAAAAGGAAGAGGATAATAGCTTTCTCTACGATAAGGCTCATTATTTAGCTTCTTTATGGGATTCAGTATAAAAAGAATTCAAGGACACTTCATTGTTTTTTATTAAGCTTGATTTGAAGGCTGTGGACATTCAAGATGTTTTTGTAATTTTGTTTTTCCATTTAAGATTGTATTTTCCACGAACTACTAGTTCACTTATGTATTTGATGATTATTTTAACATTAATAGAAGTTTCTCTATTTCTTATCACAAAAAAGATGAATACATTTATCAAAGGAGCATATTTTCCTGCTCTTCATAGTCCTGTAACATTTTATGGGACACTTCCCTCCCCTTGGTTTCCCTTCTGTCCCTTTTTTTTAGTTCTTTGTCCTTTTCTTTTCCTTTTGCGGTGCGGGTTTTCCCTATATGAAAATTCTTTGTTCTTCCCTTCTGTACAATTGATTTGTTTTTCCTTCACTTAAATTAAAAAGACTGTCTCTCTTCACACTACCCTTCTAACTCTTCATCTCATACTTAGCCTATCAATGATGATTCCATACAACAGAGATGAACCATAAACATGGTTCTTTATGAAGAAAAGAAAAAACAAAGTATAAAAAGGAGAACATAATAACAATAATTTAATTTAATTGTTTAGAAAAAGTTTAGACACCATTGCAAATATTAGTTTGTTATCTAGCATGGGGCTAAAAGATTAAGACGAAAAACTCAATCATGGAGCTACTTCCTAAACCATGCAGAATCTAACATCAATGATAATGCATAGAAATAAAAGGGAGCTAACAATTAGGGTAATCAATACAACATATCACCAAAAACAAAAACAAAAACAAACAAACAAAACAAAAATAAGAAAATGTAGAGAAAGTAATCATCAAGTTCCTTCTTTCTTCATTTTTCCTTTTCATTCTTCTTTAATCATGATAGACAAATCGTGTAAGCATCTTGGCAAATTTATATTCTGAAAATGAGGAAAAAGACAATGGCATAGAAGCAAAGGCTAAAAGTGGACAGCAATGCATCCCAATGATTTCTTACAACTATGGAGTATCACAGTTGACAAACTTCATATCCGTCAGATCACGTTTCAATTTTGATATGTCTTTAGTATCAGATAATGTACAATGCTAACACTTAACTCTTTCAAATTGAATTCAGGACAAAAAGAAAAAGGAGGAAAATAAAGATAAAGAAAACATGGCTTCTATAATTATTTTTTAATTGTTATCTCATCAATTAACACGAGCGTTCAGGTTTAGATAAATTCAATAAAAACCTTTATCTAACAGGAATAAAATTTCAGTTAAATTTAGATAAAACAAATCTTCCCTATATTCAAGGCAAAAAGAAATTACTCTTTTCTCTTCTTAACTACAGTACGAACTTCAGTTTCTCTCAGAGCCTTTTGTGAATCTCAGAGTACCATAAATTATAATTAGACCAATTTTGCCCCACTCAAACTTCATCGCATAAACTAAGCATCCCACCCTGATGAGATTGGGTTCACTATACCAATAAATACTAAGCAAATCAGTATTGACAGTGTCTAAATTCACTGCATCTGATAGAGCATCTGCATGTGTATATCAAAGTTCCAACATTCTAGCAACTACATTTGTCCACAAAGATCTAACAAATAGAGATTAACTCACATTTTGGACAATTTTCTGAATAAACAGCATCCCATATCCTCCTTGCTGATGGACCAACATAGCCAGTGTAACGTTCAGGATTTAGTAGAAGATTCACATACATCATTTCACCTGCAAATTGGATTTTGAATGTCAATATCTGCATGATTCTCTTTCAATAAAACCTCATAATAAATGTAGAGAGCATGTATCGTTAAAATAAAGATAATGAATTGTGGTAATGCTAAAAATCAAAGTTCTTTTGACATATGCAGCAATATGAATTTTACTTGTCCAAACAAATTGAAAGTGGATCTCAAGAAGATTTTAACAAAAAACATAAAACTCACTGTATTTATCGAAGGAAATAAATTTTAAGAGGTTACTCTATCCTTAATGCGGAAATACCAGTCATGCTGCTATGAGAAAAAAATACTAAAAAAATTAAACCTCCAGGTTGCAACAAAAAAGATCTACAATACTAAATAAAGATATTATTATGCAGTGTACATTCAGAAAAGTAGCAGTAATCACCATTATCAGTTTCATCATCATTTGTCCATGGATTATCTGTTTCTATCCAGCCTCTGAAAGCTCTCTTGTCTAGTGTGCGGTCAACGGTTGCCTGTGGCTTTCCCTCTTGGCATATCAGATCATCTGATGGAAGACCACCACGGAATGGCTTCTTAAAAGGTTCCGGAAATTCATTTTCAGGACATTCGCAGACACTGCAATCACGCAACCGGCACATACCATCATCAGGCCAGAAGGGGCAGTCACACCACAGCTTAACCTACAAACAAAACAACTAATCAGGCCCCAATGGAACAAACAAATAAATTGACGAGATAAAAGCCAAAGCACAATTTCATTTCAACCAAAAGGAATAAATGCTCAATTTTGATATTAAGTTGCATTATTCTATTATACTGACTGAGAGAATTTACCACCATATTAAAGCAATGCTCTCTCCAAGCACAGAACGATCCCAAACATGTATGTCAAAATCAAAAGAAAAACAAAAAGAACAACATTCATTGAAAGTAGCAGTTGCTAGACTGGCTTAAGACTAAGATGACGTAGACAAGAGAAAGTGAATATCTATAAATCCTTGGTTGACATGTGATGAGAACTCACCTAGAAGAAGTATTAGAACTAGGAGGAGGAAAGGAGAAGTGAAAAGGATAGAAGAAGAAGAAGGAGAAGTGAAAAGGATAGAAGAAGTTAGAAAATCAGGCAGTGAGTACCGCGACCAAGGTCGCAACCCACTGCCTCGCGACCGTGGTCGCGGTGCTCACTGGAGCACAAGGGGTGAGTCCACCTCGACCAAGCTCGCGACCAACCCAGGTCGCGACCTAGGTCGCGGTGCTCACTGGAGAGAAAGGGTTGAGTAGCGCGGGGAAGAGAAAAATGAGGCAGTGAGCCTCGCGACCAGGCTCGCGACCAACCCAGGTCGCGACCTTGGTCACGAGGCCCACTAGTTGGCCAAAAAAAAAAAACTTGAATTTCCTGCACACTTTTAAATTGTATAGTTAGGGGCATTTTAGTCATTCTCCATATTTTCTGATTTTGTATAAATAGAACAACTAGTCTAGGGTTATAGCTATTCACTATTATCATCAATTAAAATACAATTTGAGAGCATTTTCTCTCATTTCTCTTGGATCATCACCAAGAACAAATCGGTTCTTCTTGCAATTTCGCTTGTGAGATCAACTTGGGCTAATAACCTAAGAACTAGAGAACAAGGGATTCCTTAATAAGGTAACTAAGCTCAAAATCTAACTAGATTGTTTTAATTTGTGTTGGGTGTTGTTTATTTGGTTAGTAGTGAAGTTAGGGTTGTGGATTTGTGTTGATTTCGGGATTAATTGAAGATTAGGTGTGTTATTGTGTTAATTGGGGAAATTAGGGTTTATAGGTGTTTGTAATTTGGGGCTAAATTGAAGTTAGGGTTGAATTGGGTTATTGATTGTTAGAGAAGTGAGGTTTGTTGTTGGATTTTGAACTAGGTCCTCAACAACATGACAGTACATAAGACACTACATCACATAAGAAACTAAAACTAACCAGGGAAGATATTCAGTTTAGAATAAAATGAAACTTTTCAAACAGAAAAACGAGGTAAATTGGTAGATACATCCTTTAATGACATCACACTATTTTTATAAAACATATAAAGAGAAGTGTTAGAGAAGCCACATGTGAAGCTGATGAAAATGGGAAGAATCCCACACTGAAAAGATAAAAGGCAAGAGAAGGGGATATACACTAAATACTACAGATTTGTTCTGTTTCCACAAATTCTTCTCACTAAGAGACACCTAGCCACTATCATAATCAATTTTATTAATTTCCAGATGAATTGGTAATTAGCAACACCACATAAGATAGACTGGAGTGATCTCAGGAAGTCTCATCAATACTTGGCTATGAAGGCAAAACATTAATCAAATTTTCCAAATATTTTAAACACTCCTCCAACCCCCTCCCGAATATGCACACAAACCAAAAACCATAACTGCCTCTTCCAAACCAAAAGAAAAGAGTGAAAGCAACGCATGGTAAGGATTCAGTTGCAATCCATTCAACAAGAAAAGCCACCTCCTAATTACGATAGAAAATTTTGAATGAAAGATGAACACACTCTGAAGATATATTCCATCTCTGTGGCAATGTAACTTTAATTGAGCCATTTCTTACACTACATTGTTGGTTTGGCAGAGCACTGGAAATGTATACTAGTTGAGAACTTGCCTAATCCTAATCTTACTAATTATAGAATTGGCATTAAGTCATTAACTCCTGTGTAAGGGACTACTCAATATCATAGCTTGCTCTTTTTCTTTTATTATTTGTTTTTACAAGGAAAAGAAGATTACTTTTGTCATTTGTTCTTGTTTTCTACTCTCCATCTGTGAAAGTTGTGTATTATAATTCTTTAGAACAGACCTCTTCTTTCTTGTTGTTGAATGTTTCTCCACCTAATCCTCTCTAACTGAATTTTCATATGATTTAGTAAGTTTTAATTAGAAAATGTCATATATAATCAAGAAAATGAATGGATATTGTTGGCCATTTAAAATATGGTTCTGTGACCATTTATAAAGTCCTCTGAGTTTATGTTCCCACATTCATATTCCTTGATAATTTGAGGACTCGTGTTAACTCTCATCCATTACACACACAAAAAAAAAAAAAAAAACAAAACAAAAACAAAAAAATTCCACTAAAGAATCAATTCAGAAAGTCACACTATAATAATCAACCATTCTAAAAAGAAAATAATATAAGTAAATTAATGGATAAAAATATATTTTAAAAAAATCGCGGGTGCATCCTATAGGCATTTGTGAGTGTTTGGATGCACATTCTTTGTTCATATTCCTGCGCAATTAAGAGCAAAATAACAAGGCATAACAGACCTTAAAATATCGGAAAAATGGCGTTGTAACCAGTTCTTGGAGCAGAGGATTTAAAACCTCTACATTAAGACCGTCTACTGTCTTGTAGTCACAACAGCAGTCCTCAACCATGCCCTCATATTTCCCTAAATCCTACAAACAAACAATTACATTTCGATCAATACAAAACCTTTTCACAATGCTCGTCCAATCAGAGTAAATAAGCTTAAGCTAATTAGGAACAAAGCAATGAAGCTTTCTCAATCTCAAACAGTTCAAATTCGAATTAAAACATAAATGCAAATCGAGAATTAGAATACCTGGGAAGAACAGCGGCAGGACTTATGATTGTGAATGAAGAGAGAAATCTTCGATGAAGTCGTCGTCATTGTCGTTGTCGTCGTGGTCAGTGCTGTGGCCAACAAGACCACGATCACAGCCCCCACCGACCAAACGCATCTCCTCCCTTTCCTCTTCTTCTTCTCATCAATCTCCTCCTCCTTCAACATCTCAATTTCAAGTTCTTTTCCAATTTTTAAATTTAAAAATCAGTAGTACTAAAACCCTAGAGAATTACAAAGAATGGTGAAATCAAGAAGCTACGCGCCTTTCCTTGTATTTTCGTTAACGGTTAAGTGGAAATGAGGAACTGCTGTTTCCGCACGCGCACTGAGGGAGCTGGTTTTCACTGCACCGATGAGATTGAAACGTTTTGAAATGTTCATGGATGGATCGCGCGAGTGGGTGTGGATTTTTGGTCAGTGCGCGAGTGGGGCATAGTTGGGACTGATGGAAAATGCATTAATGTTGTCGATCTGTTTTGTAGTTAGTGAAGTGACGTGCTCCAGCCAATAGGAGCTCGAGTTGGTCAAATGAGTAAGTGCTTTTGAATTTTGGTTGAATCATTAAAGGGCTCGGATCTGTCGGCAAATTCTACAAGTTCTTAAGGGTCAATTGCACAAACGTGGCGTAATTTCCGTTTGATGAATTTTTTGCTCAAAATTACAGAATTTCCCTACCGTTAGTTATATTCATTAAAAAAGTTAACGGATAAAAGATAAAATAGTCTTTTTTTTTTTTTTTTAATCTATAAAACAAGACAAATTACACCCTTAATCATTTAATAATAAACATTAAAAAGAAAAAAATATAAATGGAGAAGATCTACCATATCATATAATAACAAATAAATAAATAAATAAAAGAGCTCAAGCAATCTCCTCCAGCGAAGTATAACTCTCCATGTGGAGCAGCAATTCTGCAAATCCTTCACTAATGGCGAAGTTGTTTTCATACTTTGATCATTTTTTTTAAAAAATTTTTAAGTTCATATTTTTAGTAGAAGGAATTACATCAAACTTATATGAGGTTTAGTTAATTACAGTCACAAACAATTTTTTGATTTAATGATACGTACATCCAAACATTAGTCAAAGTTAGTCAAATTTAACTATTAAAAAAGGGTATTTTTTATTTTTTTTTAAAAAAAAAAAGAAGGATCTCCACTGTCCATATCTGAAATGGACGGTAGAGATCCATCTTTTTTTTAATTTAAAAAACATAATTAAAAAAATAAAAATAAAAGAGATCTTCACTATCCATCTTTGAAATGGAAGTTGGAGATAAAAAAAAACACATAATTTTTTTTTTTTTGATGGAATTGCGGAAATCTAAGTTGGATCTTCATGGTAGGGGGAGGCTTTCTACTCATGACGAGGGAAGGCTCTAGCCTCCCCCTTCTTCGCAACGGACTGGCTATGGAGATGAAATATGTTAAATGTATGAATTCAATTCAAGAATAATGCACACCACAAAACATACACATTTAGCCAACTACATTATTCTAACTATAAGAGTTACAAGGCACAAAATCAAGTATGCTAAATGTATGAATTCAAATGCAAGTAAGTGTGTGCAATCCTAAGCCTTGAAAGAGTTCGAGTCTAGCTACCATATTGTCACAGCTTAGTATTTTCTAAGCCAACCGTGCGGCACTTAACACACTTCCACCCGTCGAAGAGGTTAAGTCAGTCTTGATCCCTACGAGCTAAGCAAGTAACTTGCTAGCACAATTTAAGAAAGCTAAGTGGGAAGAGAGAGGAGAAGAGAGCACAAGTGTTTGAGAGAATACTTGAATGCTTGAATGAATTCTTGGATTTCTTGGATGATTTGTACAAATGAGGGGTACCATCTATTTATAGGCACCAAAGAACATTCTAGGACATTTCTCATCTACCATGTTCTAGATAATTCTACTATGTACAAAGCTTTCCTACAATGTATATGTTTCTAGAGAATTCCAAGTCTTGAACATCCTACAAGTCTCCACAACATTCTAGAATGTCCCAAGAGCTAGACTTCTCTAGGAGTTTCTCCATCCTTCCAGGTTCCTCCACAAGGTTCTCCATTCTTCCGGGTTGTTCCGGAAGGTTTTAGAAAGATCGTGACATTCTTCCCCACCTAATCCGGCGACATCCTCGTCGTAGTCGCTTGTGGAACTCCTCGATTTGTTTTGTAAAGTGCCATAAAGCCTCATTCGGTTCCCAAGTAGCCCCACTCATAGGAAGTCCCTTTCACTTGATCAGGTACTCGTTACTTCGAGGAACACCTCTTTTCTGTACGATTCGATCCGCTAAGATCTCTTCCACTTCTTTATTGTAGGAGGTTACTATAACAATTGGCGCCCTTGAAGACTCTCCTCGGCTAGGGTCTTCCATGTCCGAATGATATGGTTTCAAGTAACTCATATGGAAGATTGGATGGATCTTTAGCCACAGAGGTAGTTCAACCTTGTAGGAAACTTTTCCTACCTTCTTTAAGATCGGAAAGGGTCCGTCATAATTCCTTACCAAGCCTTTGTGCACCTCCTGAAGGCCTTGAATTAATGGGGCAGCAACTTCACAAGCACTAAGTCTCCTACATGAAATTCCACTCGTTGCCTCTTCTTGTCCGCCCATTTCTTCATTTTTCGCGCGGCCTTGTCAAGGTAGGATCGTGTTATATCGGCTTCTTCTTGCCAATCCTTAGCCAGCTTGTACGATCCTGGACTCCTTCCCGTATATCTCACTATTACCGTCTGCGGAGTGAGAGGTTGTTGGCCCATTGCCAACTCGAAGGGACTATGGTGGGTCGCCTCACTCCTTTGCAAATTGTAAGAGAATTGAGCTACATCCAGCAACTTTGCCTAATCTCGCTAGTTGGCACTCACAAAGTGCCTCAAATATAGCTCCAACAAAGCATTCCACCCTCTCTGTTTGCCCATCCGTCTATGTTGGGGTTTTTGCCCTAAAGATGTAATTTGTAAATGGTTTTTATAAATAAATAAAAGAAGAGTTCAATTCATTCTTATTGTGTGTAGTAGCCAAAATATGTCTAGCCCAAAGACAAAACCCATAGCTAAAAGTGGGACTACACTCTCATGTAGTACGACGGTGGCTCAGCATAAAGACCAAGTCGCACGACATGGAGCACCATCATGTAGACGTACCAGTTCGAAGACTATGTCGCACGACGTGAAGCACTCGTGTAGTACGACGACGTACCAGTTCGAAGATCTTGTCGCACGACATAAAGCACTCGTGTAGTACGACGACGTACCAGTTCGAAGATATTGTCGCACGACATAAAGCACTCGTGTAGTACGACGACGTACCAGTTCGAAGATATTGTCGCACGACATAAAGCACTCATGTAGTATGACGGTGTACGAATAGAACAGGTCAGGTAGCTCGAAGACTATCCCCTCCCTCCTACACAACAGCTCGAGCGCCAACAGGATCCTCCAACTATTGGGCATCAGCTGCCCTGGGGCAAGCTCAAAGTGATCAAGCACTTTCCTCAGTAGTCCGACTACTGGTAACCTGAATCCAACCCGCTGAAACGGGAATTCGTAGAAACAGGTCCATCATGGGACGTCCCAATCTGGCCTCTCCTCCTTATATGGCGCCCTCAGTGCGACACCATCGGGTATGCCATAACTAAATCGGAGGCGCATGATGTCGTCCTCAGTCAGCACGCTTGCTGGGTTATTCAATAGCAAGCCTAGCGGCCTACTAGGTCCCATTGGACATGGGCCAGCTGCGTCGCCCGGTAGCTCGACTAACGGAATCCCCATAGGAATGTCGTCCGTCACACGCGATGTACCCGCGAGAGAGATAGTCACAGTGTCGTACGACGCCACTGTCACCTCAGCATTTGCGGCCTCCGACTCCCCCCATGAGTCGTACGACAGATCTATTAGATCGTCATATCCACGCCCAGAGGTACTGGGAGGACTCTCGTCACCTCGACTCGACATTGAAACCTACAAGTCGAACGACAGTAGCCACGGTTAGCAATTAAAACCTAAATCAAATACCTTGCACGACCTAATATCAGTTCCCAAGACTGTTAATAAGATCGTGCGACCTAAGTGTCTTGACTACTGTCGTGCGACTCAGACGCTACAAACATATTTTATTTAAACCTAAACTGAATGATCAGATCAAAAACAGGATTCTTTCAAAAAAATCCCAAAACCATTCGAAGAACACGAACAAAACCCTAGAAACCAAAAAAAATGCGAATAAAGACCAAAATATTTATGAGAACAGAGGAGACTTACCAAATGAAGCAAAATAACCACTGCTTCGCCGGAAAACGCGTGAAAATGTTGAAAAAACGATCAAAAAACACCGGAGGAGCTTGCACAGGCGACTGGTTCCTAGAGAGAGAGAAAATGAGAGAGAAAGCTAGAAATTGAAAATGAAGAAGAAAAGGAAAGGGCGGCAATTAAAAGAAAGCATATGCTGACGTGTCAGCTTCTCATTGGACACATACTTCCATAACCTATCATTAGCCAGGCATGCACGCTGCCCATAAAGACCGCATTTATTTCGGCACGGATATCGAGGAGTCATTTGAAGACCAACCGCTCCCTCTCTAAGTGACATTGTCGCACGACAAATGGCAAAACTTACGTGTTGTCATCCACTCACCAACACTGATACACTCTCTCAGAAGGACAGAGTCGTGCGACAATATCGAACCAGCCTTAGAGTTCACACATACATATCCATGTCTACATGTCGTACGACGCAAACCCCTTGGCTTTTCTAAATCCAATGCATTTGGGGGCAAACTGTAGTAGCCAAAATATGTCTGGCCCAAAGTATGGCCCAAAGACAAAACCCATAGCTAAAAGTGGGACTACACTCTCATGTAGTACGACGGTGGCTCAGCATAAAGACCAAGTCGTACGACATGGAGCACCATCATGTAGACGTACCAGTTCGAAGACTATGTCGCACGACGTGAAGCACTCGTGTAGTACGACGACGTACCAGTTCGAAGATCTTGTCGCACGACATAAAGCACTCGTGTAGTACGACGACGTACCAGTTCGAAGATATTGTCGCACGACATAAAGCACTCATGTAGTACGACGGTGCTACATCACCCAATCATGGTCCAGATTGACAGAAAATCTACATGTCGTACGACATAGCATCTCCGTCGTTCCAAGGGAGACCAGATTATGATCTACTTTGAAACGGGCCCTACAAAGCCATAATGACACTCGATGGCAGCCCCATCAAAAGAAGCACCCAGATGCTTTCTTAGTGGAAAACAGGGAAGAGAGAATGATGGGAGCCCTCAAAAGGGAGAAGCATCAGTCTCCTATAAGGAGGAGGATAATCCTTCATAAAAAGGGATCCCCGGAAAAACTGAGATCCAGAGATTATTAATACAAAAACCACATCCTCCGGCCATTGTTAAGGTACTCCGATCACCCTCCAAACCTTACATCTCCTTTGATCTAAGAGACCCCAAATTGCCAAGATAGCAGGAAGTATCACTCACTCATCTCCATTTACAAGCATTACACATTTATTAGCACTTTCTAACTTGACCGTCGGAGTGACTTTGGCCGGCACCACCCCGGTGTCCCAGACGTCCTAGCGGATCACGTGCGTTCTGTCTTTGCAGGTTGTAGTGCCCCGTGTCCCCGAGCGATTTTTGAGGACTACATTGTGTCATTTATATTATATAAACTTGTGCATTATAACATCCTAGATTGCCGGATGTAATCTCATACTGTGTATATGATTGTCATATACATATGGATACAGTAAAAGATGTGCAATCTAAAGAGTCCATAGATAGCAAATAAAACTGGGTACTTTATTTGTAGTTAATCTATAGTTGCGGTCCATTCTGTATTGTACGATGATTCTATCCTGAATCATTCATATAGAGATATGGGAATGGAGGCACCTTGTATGATGTGATCATATAGGATTGGGTCATGATCTATATGAATCTCTCGCCAAGATCCTGTTTACCGATGAGATTCATATACATCAACTTATGATGGCTATATGTGGGTAATCTCAATCCTGAGTGTCTTATCGACTCCTTCAGGTTAGATCGTGATCTTTGATATACCATGGGTGAGGTCGAATGATTATTCCCGATCAATATTCTCCGTATGTTGGGATTGCGATTTGGCTTGTGGCTGGGAAGGTTTGCACACAATAGTGGAATCCACTCCTTCTTATGAGAAGTAGAGAGTAGTTCCCTTAAGAGTTGATTCGGGGCTTAAACAATATGAGCGCTCTTCTGATTCCGTGAAGAAACAGGATTTATTATTCATTAGAGAATCAGCGGTGCTTAAAGGATATATATAATTAGAGGGTATAACGGACATTATGACCCAGCTTTAATTATGAACTACTGTGGAGGGTCACACCATATGTAATAGCTATATCGATGGACACCGAATGATATCGGTCAGTGTAAAAGCGTCCGCAGTTGAGAGAATGCAGTTTCGAATTTTTAGTGGAATAATACCGAAGTTGATAATCAAGGAATATTAATTAAAGAGTTCAATTAATGATTCTGAGGATTATCGGAGCTCAAAATACTGTGGGTCCATTAGATCCCCTTGCTAGCCCGATCCATTTAGCTAACAAGGATCACGTATAATTAATTGGATGATCCAATTAATAGTGTTGCGAAAGTGACACGTGTCAGGAGTTAATTGAATGATGGGATTATTCAATTAATTAAATAATGGCAATTATAACAATTAAATAATAAAATTATTTAATTATGTAATTAGTCATAAGAGGAGGGCGATAGTTGATATTTTATTTTAAATAGTAAGATAATAGGATTATCTCATTTATTAAATAAAATAAAATAAATTTGAATTTAAAAAGTTTAAATTCAAAAGTCTAATAATATATTATTTTTATTTTGAATAAAGAGATAATAGGATTATCTCATTTATTAAATAAAATAAAATAAAATTGAATTTAAAAAGTTTAAATTCAAAAGTTACTGATAAATTAATAAAAGGAGTTTTTATTAATTTGGTAACTTAAATAGATATATTAAAAAGAGTTTTTAATTTAACAGACAACTGAACCAAAGAGTTTTACGTTCAAAAGTTTTTTTACGTAAGATATACAGAAAAAAGAAAAGTGACCGGAGAGATACAGGATCTCTCCAACTCTTTTTTTTTTTTCATTCAACCTCTTCACTGATCCTGACAACGTGACGCGCCCACACGCAAGTTACCGGTGTCGGGATATAGTAAGGAAGACGTAATGGTACAGACTAGGAGCTACAAAAAAAAAAAAATACGAAGAAGCCTCCAACAGTGGTATGTTCCTTAATTTTTTTTTTCTTTCATTGATTACGATTTTCTGTATATATAAAATAAATATATATGTGATATATATTATTTTTATTATTCCGAAAATATAGCTCCAAAGTTTTACTGGTCACAGATTGTTTTTGCAATCTGTATAAAAATTTTAAAATCTTATTTCCGCTGCGTGACTAGTAGAACGGTTCCTACAGTCTAGGGGTGAAAGTTTGTAGAGAAATGCAACTTCGACCCCAACAAGTTGAAAAGCTCGGACCAGAATTTTCTCGTGAAGCGTGGGTCTCGATCGCTAATGATCGTTCTAGGCACGCCCCAATACTTCACGACATCCCTTAGGAATAATCGAGCTGCTTGCTCTGCTGTGCAATCCGTAAGGGCAGCAATGAAAGTTGCATATTTAGAGAACTGATCGACCACTACCATGATCGATCCGCATCTGTCCGACTTGGGTAAGGCCGAAATGATGTCCATGGTGACACTCTCCCATGGTCTCTCAGGGATGGGTAATAGCTCTAGCAATCCTCCCGGTGATTGCTGCTCGTTCTTGTCTTGTTGGCACACAAGACAAGTCTTCACATAGGCTTCAATATCATCCCTCATATGCGGCCAGTAATAGGTTGCTTCGAGTAAAGCCCTCGTCCGCCGTTGTCTCGGATGCCCCGCCCACTTCATATCATGGCACTCCTTGATTAAGTTCTTTCGTAAGTTTTCGAATTTCGGGACATATAACCAGTTTCCTACTGTGTAGAGTAAGTCATCTTGCACCCAAAACCGCTTAGTTTTTCGGTCATTGGCTAGTCCCACGAGACTCTTGCCAAGTGCGTCGTGTTGTAGCCCCTCCTTGATGAGATTGATGACTTCGCCTTGTGGCGCACTGTTGGGGTTTTTGCCCTAAAGATGTAATTTGTAAATGGTTTTTTATAAATAAATAAAAGAAGAGTTCAATTCATTCTTATCGTGTCATTTATATTATATAAATTTGTGTATTATAACATCCTAGATTGCCGGATGTAATCTCATACTGTGTATATGATTGTCATATACAGATGGATACAGTAAGAGATGTGCAATCTAAAGAGTCCATAGATAGCAAATAAAGCTGGATACTTTATTTGTAGTTAATCTATAGCTGCGGTCCATTCTGTATTGTACGATGATTCTATCCTGAATCATTCATATGAAGATATGGGAATGGAGGCACCTTATATGATGTGATCATATAAGACTGGGCCATGATCTATATGAATCTCTCACCAAGATTCGTTTACCGATGAAATT
Source organism: Xanthoceras sorbifolium (assembly GCA_003430845.1). Classification (NCBI taxonomy): domain Eukaryota; kingdom Viridiplantae; phylum Streptophyta; class Magnoliopsida; order Sapindales; family Sapindaceae; genus Xanthoceras; species Xanthoceras sorbifolium. The sequence continues at coordinate 16,920,238 of CM010613.1, read as the reverse complement.
GATATACATCAACTTATGATGGCTATATGTGGGTGATCTCAATCCTGAGTGTCTTATCGACTCCTTCAGGTTAGATCGTGATCTTTGATATACCATGGGTGAGGTCGGATGATTATTCCCGATCAATATTCTCTGTATGTTGGGATTGCGATTTGACTTGTGGCTAGGGAATGTTTGCACATAATAGTGGAATCCACTCTTTCTTGTGAGAAGTAGAGAGTAGTTCCCTTAAGAGTTGATTCGGGGCTTGAAGAATATGAGCGCTCTCCTGATTCCGTGAGGAAACAGGATTTATTTTTCATTAGAGAATCAACGGTGCTTAAAGGATATATATAATTAGAGGGGTATAACGGACATTATGACCCAGCTCTAATTATGAACTACTGTAGAGGGTCACACCATATGTAATAGCTATATCGATGGACACCGAGTGATATCGGTCTTTGTAAAAGCGTCCGCAAGTTGAGAGAATGTAGCTTCGGATTTTTAGTGGAATAATACCGGAATTGATAATCAAGTAATATTAATTAAAGAGTTCAATTAATGATTCTGAGGATTATCGGAACTCAAAATACTGTGGGTCCATTAGGTCCCCTTGCTAGCCCGATCCATTTAGGTAACAAGGGTCACGTATAATTAATTGGATGGTCCAATTAATAGTGTTGCGAAAGTGACACTGTGTAGGAGTTAATTGAGTGATGTGATTATTCAATTAATTAAATAATGGCAATTATAACAATTAAATAATAAGATTATTTAATTATGTAATTAGTCATAAGAGGAGGGTGATAGTTGATATTTTATTATAAATAGTAAGATAATAAGATTATTTCATTTATTAAATAAAATAAAATAAATTTGAATTTAAAATGTTTAAATTCAAAAGTCTGATAATAGTTTATTTTTATTTTTTGAATATAGAGATAATATGATTATCTTATTTATTAAATAAAATAAAATAAATTTGAATTTAAAAGTCTAATAATAGTTTATTTTTATTTTTATTTTGAATAAAGAAATAATGGGATTATCTCATTTATTAAATAAAATAAAATAAAATTGAATTTAAAAAGTTTAAATTCAAAGGTTACTGATAAATTAATAAAAAATATTTTTATTAATTTGGTAACTAACATAAATATATTAAAAAAAGAATTTTTAATTTAATAGACAACTGAACCAAAGAGTTTTACGTTCAAAGTTTTTTTACGTAAGAAATACAAAAAATAAAATAAAAGTGACCGAAGAGATACAGTATCTCTCCAACTCTTTTTTTCCATTCAACCTCTTCACTGATCCTGACAACGTGACGCGCCCACACGCAAGTTACCGATGCTGGGATATAACAAGGAAGACGTAGTGGTACAGACTAGGAGTTGCAGAAAAAAAATACGAAAGAACCTCCAATGATGGTATGTTCCATAATTTCTTTTCTTTTCATTGATTACGATTTTCTGTATATAAAATAAATATATGTGTGATATATATTATTTTTATTCTTCCGAAAATATAGTTCCAAAGTTTTACTAGTCACAGACTGTTTTTGCAATCTGGATAAAAATTTTAAAATCTTATTTCCGCTGCGTGACCAGTAGAACGGAAAAACGGTTCTTACACGCACTTCGCATAGTTGCAAGCTCTGCTTTGCGATTGAGTGCATCTACTACCAAATTAGCCTTCCCGGGCTTGTACTCGAGCGTATAGTCGAACTCAACCAGAAAGTCCTGCCACCTAGCTTGCTTTGGGCTAAACTTCTTCTGCGTTTGGAAGTAGCTAGTGGCAACGTTATTTGTTCTGATTATAAAGTGAGAGCCGAGCAAATAGTGTCGCCAAATGCGAAGGCAATGAACCATCGCTGTCATTTCCTTCTCTTGAACGGTATATCTCTGTTCCGTATCATTCAGTTTGCGGCTCTCATAGGCTATAGGATGTCCATCTTACATTAGAATCCCTCCAATGGCAAAATTAGAAGCATCCGTCTATACCTCGTATGACTTGGAATGGTCTGGAAGTCTAAACACTGGTTCCTCCGTTACTATCTTCTTCAATCCCTCAAAGGCTTCTTGGCACTCACTCGACCATTCCCACACCTTGTTCTTCTTTAAAAGATCTGTGAGTGAAGCTGCCCTTGCCGAATACCCTTTTATGAATCTCCGATAATAGTTAACTAGGCCAATGAATGACCGTAGTTCAGGCACCTTCGTAGGAGGATCCCATTCACAAATAGCTTTGATCTTCGTTTCGTCCATCATGAGCACATCATCCTTGATCTTATGCCCCAAGAAGTACACCTCCGGTTGGGCAAAAGAACATTTTTTCTTCTTGACGTAGAGCTCGTTTTCCCTCAAGAGCTTGAAAACAGCTTGTAAGTGTCGAGCATGCTCCTCGAGTGTGTTACTATAGACAACAATGTCGTCTAAGTATACCACCACAAATCGATCCAGGTAAGGATGGAAAATCTTGTTCATGAGTGTGTAAAATGTGGCCGGTGCATTAGTGAGACCAAAGGGCATTACTAGGAACTCATAAGCACCGTAACGCATCACACACGTAGTCTTAACTTCATCGCATTCTGCAATCCTTACTTGGTAATAACCCGACCTCAGATCAAGCTTTGTAAAATATCGAGCTCTGTCAAGCTGATCAAACAAGTCAGCAATCAAAGAAATAAGGTACTTGTTCTCGATGGTTACCTTGTTCAAAGCCTGATAGTCGATGCACAATCGCATGGACCCGTCCTTCTTCCTTTGAAACAATACTGGTGCGCCATAAGGAGCTTTGGATGGTTGAATGTAGCCCGCATCCAACAAGTCCTTCAATTGTTTCCTTAATTCCTCCAACTTTGGTGGTGCCATACGATAGGGGGCCTTGGCGGGTGGCTTCATTCCCAGCTCCAACTCGATTTGGTGATCTACCTCCCTCCTAAGTGGCAACCTTTTAGGTAACTCCGCGGGCATGACGTCCTTATACTCCTCAAGGACTTTCTTGATCTCCTGAGGTAGCTCCTTCGATGGAACTCCACCCTCGTCATGTTTCACTGTGGCCAAATATGTCACCTCTTTTTTCTTAAGGCCTTTCTTAACTTGCAAGGCCGAAAGATGAGGGCTTTTCGATCCGGATTTGGCGATGGCTGGAATAATGCAAGGAATATCCTCCAAGATAGCAATAAAATGAAGGAATGGTAAGGGAACTACTTTAACTTGTTCGAGAAAGACCATGTCGAGCACTACCTCGAAGTCATCCATGGGCACGACTGTCAGGTTTATCTTCCCATTCCAATTACCCATACTGATGCTTACTCCTCGAGCCATGCCAATAAGCGGTCTCGTATTAGAGTTCACCGTCTTTAACCATCTGGTCTCCTTGGACACTTTCAGTCCAAGTCTCCTTGTCTCTTCCTCCTAGACAAAGGAGTTTGTAGCTCCCGTATCAACCATGATACGGGTAGCTTTCCCATTGATATGTACGTCCAAGTACATCAGACCCTGACTCCCTCAGGTCTTAGGGGTTGGCTGGGCTTTGATGGCGGTGAGCATGTGAAGAGATCCCATGTGAGATTCCTCCAACTCCTTCTCACGCTCATCTACCAAAGCATTGATAGCCTTGCGCTTTGGGTACTCTCTTGCCCAATGAGGACCGTCGCAAAGGAAACAGTTGGTCTTCAACTTGAGATCTTTCTTACCTTGACATTCCTTCTGCTTACCCTTGTCTTTCCCACTTGGAGGCTTGTAGGGACCTTTCCCTTTGTCTCCCCTACCTTAGCCGTGATTATCCTGTGGTGGCTTCTTCTTGGGCAGTTCAGACATACGATAATCAATTAGGGATTCTGCAATGGCTATGGCTTCGGCAAGATTTTGTACATTACGGCGTCACAACTCTACTTCCATCCAAGGTTGTAGGTTGTCCATGAAATTGAACAACAACTCGTCGTCCGACATGTTAGAGACTTCAAGCATGAGACTTGTAAACTCCTTGACAGAATCCCTAATTGAACCCGTTTACTTGAGCTTCTTCAAATTCCTCCGAGTAAGATATGCTTCATCTTCCGGATAGAATTGCTTCTTGAGCTCTTTCTTAAAATCATCCCAAGAATTGATAGAGCACGTACCTCTTTGGATGTCGGCATGTCTCTTCTTTCACCATAGAGTGGCTGTCGTCGGCGAGGTATAGGGTTGTGATCCGGATTTGCTCCTAATCATCCGTGATCCTGACAGCCTCAAAGTACCTCTCCATGTGCCAAATGAAGTTATCTACTTCTTTGGCGTTCCTGTCTGTCATCAAACGCTTTTGGCTTAGGTATCTCCTTCTTTGGAGCACCTTGGAAAGCCCCACCACTGATAGCTTCATTTCTTGATCAAAAATGGGCCTTCATTAGTACCTTTCTTTACCTTCTTTTATCCTATTCGCGGGTATTTATCTGATGTTTTGATGTTTTTCTTTAGTGTACAGGTTTAGGGACCCAAGTGATGATTTTATATATTTTTGGGGAAAAAGTATAATTTCAGTAACTTGGTGGAAGGGCCTCGATGAAAGCATCGCCGAATTATGGGCCAAAACTAAAATTTTAGAAAGTTCCACCAATTTAAGTGAAACGGTGCGTTTTGCACCAAAGGAATTGGGCTTAAGTGGAACGACGCCATTTTGGCACCAAAGAACTGGTGCAAAACGACGCCGTTTTGGTGTTAAACAAAAGAAAAAAAATAAAAGATTGCAGCAGCGTGCATGGCGAGCACAACTCGACCAGCTCCCTCGCGTTCCTCCTCGCGATGAAGAAGACCAGCCCAGGCAGTGAGCAATGCGACACAGCCCTCTCGCTGTCCAGCTCGCGGTGGAGAAAAAGAAAGGCAGCAGTGTGTAGCGCGAGGAGCAGCGCGACCCAGCCTGGTCGAGGTCCAGCTCGCGGTCGTGCAGGTGTAGCATCCAGCAGTGAGCATGGCGAGCTCGAGCGCGAGGAGACCCTGCCAGCGTTTGCTCGCGGTGCAGCAGCTCTAACCAGACCAGTGGACACCGCGACCAAGCAGCGCGATCGCTAGTCGCGGTGGTGCTCGCGATGGCCAAAAATCAGCAGCCCTAACTTGCTGCTATAAGAAGAAAGTGAGGAGAAAATGGAGAGGAAGAGAGAGCTCGTCTAAGAATAGTCCCAGCAGCTCCCAAGCTGCTCCAAGGGGTGATTCTTCACCCATCTTGCTCCTCCAAACACAATCCAACATCACAAATCACCAAGACATCTCTAGTTCGTAAGTGTTCATCGAAAAAGACGAAGATCGAAAGCGGAGAAGTTCTAGCCGGACCAAAGCGGGATTTCAATTCTTGAGAGCTTCGATGGGTTGTATTTCATCTCATTATTCTTCCTTTGATTGTTCATTAATGATTATGAGTTGTTAGAACTCTTGTTAGGTGATTTACGGAGCTATGAACGGATTTGGATTTTATTGTTTGTGAATATATTTTGTGATTTATTTCATGATATTATTTGTGGAATTATTGTATATTATTGATTATGTCATGATATATTGTGCTTAGTAATATTCAATATGTTTTCCATATTCGTGATTGGAACCGTGTGACCGCCTAGCATTATCCTCCATTTAATCTGTCTCGCTTTATTTTAATTGTTTTAGTTAATTTAATTTAGTTTAATAATTGTAAATCTTGATTATGAACTAAACTTGTAAGTTAGGGTTTTGATGGATCTTATTCTATGATGATTGAATAAATTGATTGTTTAATTTGTTGTGGTTGATTATTATGTTGTTGAGACGTATTATTGTGCTTAATGCTTTTGGATGTGAAGGCCTACATTTAGATAATAAATTGGTTGTGTGTCATGTACCGAGAGGTGACGCCCACAACGTGCTCGATGTAATGTCCACTACAAGTAAAATTAGATAGAGATATACTAATTTGCTTGTGTGATCACATAGGGTGTTTATCGTGACTAATGCATTTTCATGCACTTGGATATACCATCGAGAGATAGGATATTAGTGTATGTGGAATATGTCCGATTTACCTCGAGAGGGGACTTTGGATAATTTAGATAAACACGATCATCAAAATAAATAGTTATACCACAACAATGTGCTTTCATGAAATTCAATTGGATGGATTAGGAGAATTCAAATACCCTAACTAATCTCTCATATTGGTTCTTTGCTTTATTTTTATGTCTTTATATTTTTATCTTTTAATTCGTTCTTTTAAACCTTTCGATTATCCAAATAGAAATAGGCTTGGTTAATTTTAGTACTCAATGCCTAAATATCCCTGTGGAGACGATAATTTACTCATCATTGTATTAATTGTGCCGACCTCGTATACTTGCGGGTACAAAAAGGCGTATCAACCACTAAAAGCTCTCTTGCATAAGGCCCAGTTTTCCCGCATGTCTTCAAGAAGCGTCTCAAACTCCGCGAGCTTCCCCATTACCGTGTTCCCCAACCGAGCTTGGAAGATCTCATTTCCCTTATGTGCTTCTTGCCCTGACTTACTGACGGATAGCATGCTCCCCTTGAGGTCCTCGATCATTTCCCTAAGATCACCTATGTCCCTTTCCATGCATTGCTCCAATACATCAAGCCGTTTCCTCGAATTGGCAATGGCAAACTCAATCATGGCTAACCGCGACTCTAAGATTGAGGCAGCATCACGAGACTTGTCTTTCCTCGATTTGCTTGGGTTGGCATCCCTTCCACGGCTTGGCTCTTGGACAACGACTTCTTCGACTTCTGCCATTATGCTTTCTCTTCCTTAGTTGAGCAACCGAGCTCTAATACCACTTGTCACGGCCTTAGTATTTTCTAAGCCAACCGTGCGGTACTTAACACACTTCTTCCCGTCGAAGAGGTTAAGTCAGTGTTGATCCCCACGAGCTAAGCAAGTAACTTACTAGCACAATTTAAGAAAACTAAGTAGGAAGAGAGAAGAGAAGAGAGCACAAGTGTTTAAGAGAATACTTGAATGCTTAGATTTCTTGGATGGTTTGTACAAATGAGGGGTGCCATCTATTTATAGGCACCAAAGAACATTCTAGGACATTTCATATCTACCATATTCTAGATAATTCTACTATGTACAAAGCTTTCCTACAATGTACATGTTTCTAGAGAATTTTAAGTCTTGAACACCCTACAAGTCTCCACAATATTCTAGAATGTCCCAAGAGCTAGACTTCTGTAGGAGTTTCTCCATCCTTCCAGGTTGCTCCACAAGGTTCTCCATTCTTCCGGGTTATTCCGGAAGGTTCTAGAAAGATTATGACAATATGGTCTTCAAAGTACGAACTCTTCAATTCTTCCTTGCTTGTACGGTTGTTTGATCTTGAAGCTTGAACAATTAAGTACAAAGCTAAGCAACTAAACAAATTATAAGCAAATAAGTGTTTTATAACGGAATCAAGCCAACCTAAACTAAAAACCTAATTGTCATTAGAACACAAAATAAGTTAAAAAGATATCTAACAGCTGAGGAATGAAGTTTAAGGAACAAGGGAAAGAATTAATGCTTGGATGAATGCCACTTCAACCTATATAGAGAGAAAAACTAAGATTTTCCCAACAAGGGATCAAGGAAAACGACTGAAAAAGATGTAGAATATTCAGTGTCCAATAATAAAGCTAATCTTATCTCCTAATTAAAGTGACATGAGGGACCAATGTTAGAAAACGTTTTTAGGTTGTCCACAATAGATCAGTTGCCAAATGGGATCACAAAATGACCCAAAGATTATCTTAAATGCTTTTATTTGATTCAAATTTGGACCCAAATTTTGCCAACCCTATCCATTTCACACTGCACCAAACACATTATGCTACAATTTAGTCATAATCAATACAGTTTAATAAGTTAACGGTTGACATGGGTGTGGTTCATGTATTTGATTGGGTCATATATGAGGCTTGGGTATGGATCAGGTATTTGATTGGGTCATACACTAGTCTTCAATCGGGTAAAATAGCTTTGGATTGGCTATTTAGCTTATTTTTGAATATTTTGAATTTTTTTTTATTAGTTAAAAAACAAGTAAAGAGAAGAGAAAGTAGCGAAATAGTGATAACATTGGACTGGAATTTCCCATCTATTACCTAGGGATAGGCAGAAAAACAAGGACCGACCTGATCTGAATACCCTTGTTCTCGTCGAGTTTGGGTAGAGTTAGGTCCTTGTTCAGTTCGGTAAATTAAATAGACCAAAATTGGTTTCGGTTATGTTTTGGGTAATCAGACTCGAAATTGAACCAAATCTGTACTATATAAAAAGGAAAAATTGTACAAACGTCCCCCGAATGTAAGTAATATTGCACGCAGCGGTAACTTTTATCATAATTGCATAAATTCCCCAAGAATATGTTGACCACAATTATATTTAAGAGCAAATAACACTTAAAACCCCTAAGATTTACTCATCTACAAGTGAAATCAACCTTTTGGTTTATTGGCAAAAACCTCCTCTGCCGTTAGTCAAACTCCATCCAATTTAACTGTTGACCGTATTTGACTGTTAAAAAAAACCAAAATGCTCTTAAATAATATATACAATTACTAATATTCATTAAATAAAAAAAACTAAAAAAAAAGTTAAAATATGCACCATCCATCTCATCTTTTTAAATTTTTTTTATATATATTTTTTAATAAATATTAATAATTTTATATACTATTTAAGGGTATTTTGGTCTTTTTAACATTCAAACATGGTCAACCGTTAAATTGGTTGGAATTTGACTAATGGTAGGGGAGATCTTTATCAATAAACATAAATGTTGATTTCGCTTGTAGATGAGCAAATCTCAGGGAATCTACCTTGTAACACCCCCTGACCCGACCCGAATAGATCGACCCAGGGAGCGCTACCGGTTTCAAAACTTTTCTTAACTCACTTCATAATTTGAAAACCATTAAAAATCAAATAAATTATATCTTAGTGAGCCCATCCAAAACTGTTTGAAAATTTTTACTAGAGTTTCCTCCGTTTTTCTGATTTTCCAAAAATCCTGTTTTCAAATAAAAACTCAAATAATATAATAATCAACACTTCAAATTTTTTTCTCAATCAAATGCGCACTCTACCATTTAGTGCGGCTTTCCAAACATTTTCAAATAAAGCAATTCATAATTAATATTTACAAAACTTTGGAAACGAAAACAATTAAACAACTATTTACAAACCATATATATATATATATTAAACTTATAAACTTCTGTATATGCATGCGTAACTGAATATAATATACAAAACTGTATAGCTACCCAAAGGTATGGTGACTCTGAATCTTCAGTCTGCAGATATCACCTCTTTAGTCTTTTTCTCTCTCTGTATCCTTGTTACCTACGCGTGATGAAATCAACGTGCTAAGCATATCGCTTAGTGGGTGTACACTAAATTCATTTATCAAAATCACAAAATAAATTTCAACATAAAATGTAAACATGATATAATATAAAAACAAATCACTATTTAACTCAATTAGTAAATTAAACTATACAATATCAATTTTCTAAATTCGTTTATAAACAATTTATCCAATTTCATTTCAATCATGGCCCTTTGGTATACTCAACATAATTTCAGGACTAGGAATATAGGTTGTTCGACCTCTCAGTGGCTGTCTGTCGAACATAACTACTAACCCTAGGACCGGTAGTTAGGCCTGCTCCATCCAAGGGTGCTACATATAACTCCCTACCCCAGGACGAATCCTTAGAGAGGTATATAATATCATAATTATAACTCCCAACCTTAGGACGAATCCTTAGGGAGGTACATAATATCAACATCAAGATCAATATCGGTGCAGCAGCTCCTGAAATAACCCAGCTGGTATACCAACATCCTATATCCGTTTTCTTTGTTCAAGTATCCTAGGCCCGTTTCACAATACACAATTTTCGATTTCCATAACAATTCGTTTCATATATTTCGAAATCATCAAACTTTAATTAATTCTAAATCAAATTCAACAAATGTAATTAGCAAACAATACTCGTAAATTAACACCTGTAATTTACAAATGAATCGAAATACGATCAAATCAAATATTCAAATAAAGAAACATATAAGTATATATCCACCAAAATATTCAAAAATCTCAGATTCGAAATCAAAACACATATTAAATTCATAAAAATGTCAGAAGTGAGTGTACACCAACCTAGATACCCTTTTTACTACATTTCTCTTCTGGGTTTTTCCTTTTTCTTCTCCTTTTTTCTTTCTCATTTTCCCTCCTCTTTTCCTTTTCTTTCTCCTTTCTTCTTCTTCCTCTTCTCTTCCTCTTCTTCTTTTCTTCCTCTTCTTCTTCTTCTTCTTCTTTCTTTCTCTTCCTTTCTCTCTCTTCTTCTTTCTTTTCTTTTTCTTTCTTTGTTTTTTTTCTCTTCTCTCGTTCTCTCTCTATTTTTTTTTCTTTTGCTTCTTCCTGAAGCTTCCACCGCCATATATTTTTTTTATAAAATTTCGGTCATCGCGACCGCTGCTCGCGACCTCTGGTCGCGCCATTTAGTCACGTTACTCATTGGAATGATTTCACTGCTTTCATCGTGATCAACCATCGCGGTGTCTGGTCGTGATGTTGGTCGCGTTGCTCACTGCCCAAAATCAACATTTTCACCGCGAGCTGCTCATCGCGATCCCTGGTCGCGGTGACTGGTCACGGTACTCACTGTCAATATTTTCCTTTTCTTTCATACATTCTTTCTAATCGTTCCACCTGGTCCACCTGGAAACCTTAAAAATATACATACATTTAATTACATTTTTCACCCCTCAAATTATAAATATCATATTCACATACTCAAAATTAATTCAATCATACTTTTCATATTTATTTGAAATTAGGGATGTTACATACCTGTTATTTACTCCAAATAAGAAAAAAAAAAAGTATTCACATTATAAAAATAAGAAAAAAATATTCATTGATGCTGCAGTTAGTGGGATTAGGAATAACAAAAATCTTCGATCCGCCCCGATCCATTAGGGCGTGTTTGGGTCAACCTTTAATGCTTCGGTTTTTTAGAGGATTAGGTTTGGATCAAATAATTATGGCCTGACCCGTCCCGTTTAATCTGATATTTATTTAATTATTTTTTTAAATATTAAAAATATAAAAGAAGAAACAAAATTCTAGTCTCTTATCTCTTTATTTAATATTTTATATATAAAATTTACATGTTAATTATACAATTTAGTAACTTTTTTAAATTAAATTTTCTCTAATATATATATATATATATTGTTATTGTTATAAGAAGTTAATGAATTTTATGTCATTTAGGTATTTTGGTGTTTGTACTTTGTATTTAAATTTAAAGTTTATTGAACTTAAATATTGTATGGTTTATTAAATTTAAATATTGTATGATTTATTAAACTAAATATTGTATGATTTATTGCACTTAAATCTCGTAATATATATTAGTTATACTTGATAGTTAATTTTAATTTTATGTGAAAATTGATTTAATTAGTGAGTTAAATATTTTTTTTCTAAAAAAATATAAATTGAAACGGGACGGTTATGGTCGGGTATGGATCATTTCGCTCTATATGGGTTTGGATTTGGAGCGGCAGTTGAAAATTTTTGCAGGGCATAGATCAGGTTTGGAGCATCCTGTCCAAAACGGGTTTCGCGTTTTTGAAGCATACTGATCCGAAACCGATATGACCCGTTGCCATCCCTAAGTGAGATTATTATTATTTTTTTTTAAGAATTCAAGTTTTTTTTTAAATTGTAAGTTTATTATATTTGATAGTTTTAAATGTATAAAGCCTTGTCAAAAAAAAATTATATAAAATATATTTTTACACTTAAAGTAGTTAGTTAACAGTTAGTTCATCCGTTACTCAACGGATTTCAGTGGACGTTCGTACAAGGTAAACGTTGCTGCTGTTGTTAATATTCACTAAAATGAGGATTGTTTGTGCAATTTTTCCTTAAGGAAAAACCCGAGATTTCATTTTTTTTAGATTTTTTTTCTCCCAAACAGAAACTCTGAAAGTTTCATCTACTGCCACCTCTCCTCACTGCCTCACCCATCTCTCTCTCTCTCTCTCTCCGCCTGGAAAACACCACCGTCTCTCTGCCGCCTCACCCAGACAGCCGCCAGAGAGTTTTGGTGCTGCGCCGCCAGTCGTCTTCGAGAGTCGCGTTCCTAGGCGATCTCGTCTTCGAGGCTTATCTTCCTCGCCGCCGGTCTCCGCCTCTGGTTTTCTTTGCCGCCGGTCTTCGTGTGTCGTCTTCCTCGCCGCCGTTCTTCGCGTCTCTCCTCGCACTGGTTTGAGGTTTCTCGACCGTGAGTCCCGCTCTCTCTATTGCTTTTCATCCGCTGTTTATTGAGCTCAAAGTGGATGAGACAGAGCTAGGCATTCTTGCTCTTTTACTCATCTCTGCTTGTTCAAGAACTATAATTCACACACACCCACCATATGTTTGATGAAAATACTCAAAGAATGAGTACCTCATTTTTGTATTTTTGTCATTTTATGTATATAAAAAAAAATTTAATTCTTTGTGATTGCTGCTCTTGTACATTATTTGATATGAATGTTATGTTCCTTGTTTCGATTATGTATTTTGATATCAATGTCATTTGCAATTTCAATTTCTGATGAAAAGTTATTGACTTAGATTTCGATATGAGTATCTGATTTATTTTACTTTCAGATTTATTCACTTCTTCAAGAAATTCCCTAAAATTAGCATGTTCTGTTTTTGATTTTAAAAACCAAACCCTTCTCCGTTCGGAAACTGAACCGAGCCAAACTGAGGTTTGCGCACCCCTACTATTACCAGACGCAAAACGCCCTGGTGACTTCAAAATCCTTCACTCCTAACCCACAGCCGGAGTCCTTATCTGGCTACCATACCCGTCGTCATCTTGACTCTTTCTATAACCGGTCACACTTTAAAATCTTTCGAGTAGCGTCTGTAAACCTGTCTTTCAATTCGATCTTTAGCTTCTAATTTTTTTCTTAAAATCAGGTATGTCGTTGATTTGAGGCTTGATCTGTATATAGTTTTCTTTTAGTTTGACTTCTCTAAATCATAAGACTGCATTTATGAATTCAATTTCTGCAGGACTTTTGTTTTATATTTTAGCTTACCTTCTTGTAGTAATCCATGGTTTTAAAATTTGACCTTCATTTATTAATATTGAAATTTATATCTTCTCTTCTCAAATTCAATATCAGAAAATCTATGATTTCATTCAATTAGCCATTTTAAGCACCAACTGAAATTGTACAATTATTGTGAATAAATTAGAGTTGATTGCTTATTATGTTTTTATGGGTGAATTCACCTATTCTAAGACAATTTCGAAAACAAAAGGGGAACTGTTTACTGCGAAACTGGTTCATTGCCTTCATTGGTTTCTCAAGCTTATAGTTTCTTGATGTGATTCTTTAGTTTCTCTTATTTTTTTTTATATATATACACCCCTTTTTGGGGTGCAGGGTGGGGCAGCAATGGGTTATGTAGATTAATGTAGCTTGAGGGACACTTGATTAATTCTTTTTCTTTTTGTTGTAATCGTGGACAATTGAGGTTCTTGATCGATGTGAGTTTGGTTCGGCCGTTAACTTTCCTCTTTGGTTTATGGTCATTGCTTCTATGTTAATATGTGTTTTTATTAATCAATTTATTTGTGTTCATCCCCTCAAAATTGTTGTAATTGAGCAAATGCATATTTTTTCTTTGATACTCAGTTACGCTATGCCATCAGTGTAATACTACTTGAGGAATGTCAATGATTGTAGGAGTTGAAGACAAAGTGGTTTTATATTGTTTATATAAGAAGGATTAGAAATTGGCATTAATGAAACATAGTTTTATACTTCCATTGTTGTACTTGAGAGAAAAATGAGTTGTCAAAAACATCGCCTTCATTTTCATTCTTCAGAAGCATGTTTCATTTTTCATAAGCCAAGTACAGTTTTAGACTTTTAAAAGAACTTATGAAGTATGTTTTCAGAAACGAAATCTTTTAACAAAACTAAATTTACCTGAATGTTTTCTCCTAAGTCCTATCAATGACTTAAAGCCTACCTAACTAAACCAACTGTTTTAATTGTGCAGGATTATCTTTGCTTTATGAGAGTCACCTGATGTGATTATGTATCTCTTATAGTTGTTTAGTATATTGCATCTCTGATTAAAAATTAAATATCCGAAAGTGTTGTTAGAGTTAGAGTAATAATTCAGGAACATTTCTATATTTTTCTTTTCTTTTTTTCTTTTTTTTCTTTTGGTAGGAAACACAATTTTATAAAAGCATCAAAACTGAACCAGCAGTCCACAAAGCGCTTCCATCTTCTTCTTTTTTTAATAATTAATTTAAATGACTAGTTCAGTTGGAGTTTCATCCTTTCCTGTGCTAATATCTAATTCACGGGTCTGAGTATTGTTGTCTTATACGTGAATTTTAAACTCTACTTTTTTGTGTAGGTTTTGCGATAGATAAGGATGGCAGCCACAGCTTGTTTTATTATTGTGAGCAGGAATGACATTCCCATATATGAAGCAGAAGTTGGTTCTGCTACCAAAGTATGTTGTCTTCTCGTTTCTTTTTCTTTTTTTTGCTGCATTAGTTTTTTTTCTGAAGGAAGTTGTATTTGTTTGTAAATTATTGTCAATATTATTATTTTTTGGTTTTGTATTCTCTTTTTATGTCAATAGTGGATTTGTTTATGCCTTCTTGTTAGTGGTACCAATCATGCAATAATTAAGGTAGTTATGACTTTCACGTGCATGCTGATCATTGCCTAAGAAGGAGTCTAATATCATTTCATGTTGAACTTTTTGTAATTTTAATTATCATGTAAGATCTGATATTTATATTACATCACTACTTTATTGATATTATGGTTCTAACACCATTGATGTAGTATTTTGTACTCAACCAAATAGACTACAGCATTTCAATGTCATAAGCAGTGCCATATGAATATTATGGTTGTATTGAAATTTTATGGTGCCACAATTTATTTGTTACAACTTTGATGCATTTCGGTTATAAAAGAAAAAAGATTCTGATTGTCTGTGGTGAGAAGGTTTCAAGTTTTTCTCTTGTGTTTAGCTTTGTACGTATATGGCATTGAAATTGCATGGACTTATTATACAAGTCGCTTGAGAATTGAGATTTGTGATACTCTGATCCTATCTACCTCATGACAGAGAGAAGATGCAGCTCAGCTGCACCAGTTTATATTACATGCAGCTCTGGATATTGTTCAGGACCTTGCATGGACTACTAGTGCCATGTGAGTTCTATTCCTTTATAAAAGTTTGTGTGAACATCATTCAGAAAAATTACGTGTGATTTTGTTCTACTTACTCTGGTTTGCTTTTATCCTGAAATCTCACGATGATTTTTCTTGTCTTACTGGTTTGCTTGCATCCCCAAATCTTATGATGGTTTTTCATGTCGTTCTTCTCTCAGGTTCTTGAAAGCAATTGACAGGTTTAACGATTTGGTGGTATCAGTATATGTTACAGCTGGTCATATCCTTTATATATGTGAACTTAGTTCTATTAGCGGTTTGGAATTTCTATTATTTAGTTTTCTTAGTTTCATTTTCTTATTTTGTTCTGCCTTTGTTTTTGTTTTGTTAATGTGTTAAATCTCTTATCCTTTAATATTATTATAACACACTCAAGAATTTAACTTTTTAAAGTTTAGCAGTTAGTGACATAGTATTAACGCTATTTTTATGAGTAGTGCCCAGGTCAGAGTTTACCACGTGACTGCATTTGTGTTTGTTTCTAAATTTGTTCACCATTTGAACGTGTATTTTTGTTTGAACTTGATCCACGTAAGAATTCCAATGGTACTACATATTAGAAGGTGTGTAAGAACTTAGGGTCTTAACCTACTAGTTTAATATTTTAGCTTAGTGGCTACCAACATAGTATTGGAGCCTTGAGGTCTCCAATTTGAGTCTACCTTCTCCCCGCTTTCTCAGTTTCCAAATATTTTGACCACCTTCATTGCCGGAATAGATAATTGTTATATGTAATATATATATATATATATATAGTTTTAATTTGTAAAATACATCTCTAAATTGTAAATTCAGATGTTCAACAAGACTAAAATAGATCCTATAAGGCACACTTAAGTCTTGCTAGATTGTTAAATCTTTGGCAAATATTATCCTATGTTGGTATTTTATGTGCACTGTTCATGTGATTTTGAAAAAATAACACTGACTTGACAACGAAGACTTCTCATTCATTTGCTTGGGCCACACCTGCCAAATGTGTCGTTAAATTGGGTAGAAATCATAACATCACATCCTTCGTTGCCATATTACTACCTGGTCCATGGTTGTGTTCATTGTGGTATTTTCGAAGTATGCCAGTTGTTAACAGTGATGCTTTTATTTTTGATACTAGTTCAAGGTTGATATTTTCTTTGACATATCATACATACACGATTAATGCTACTTCACGACTCTCGTAATGATGACGGAATCAAGAGCTTTTTCCAAGAGGTTCATGAGCTTTATATAAAGGTAAATTGATTTTTTGCTTCTCCTATGAAGTTTTCTATTTATAATTTAGGACAAATTGCATTGGAGTACTCTGACGTTTGATCATATTACAAAGAAATTGTGATTTTAGCCTTAATTACACATTAGTACCCTACCATTAGTTGACTCAGTCAAAAGTAACGGTTTGACTATGAATTATGTGTGAAATGACATAGCTACCTCTTTTTAAAAAAAATTAAAAAAATATATATAAATAATAAAATAAATAAAAATGAAAAAGAATTAAAAATAAATTTAAATGGATCTCCACTATCCATCTATCTTGATGGACGGTGGAGATCATACTAAATTTTTTTTTTAAAAAAAAAAATTAAAAAATGAAAAAAAGTGTAGACCCAATCTCTATCCAACCAAGAACACAAAAAAAAAAAAAAAAAAATTTTGGAGCATATCTGCTCCAATTTTTTTTTTTTTTTTTTTTTTTTGTTCTTAGTTGGATGGATTGGATCTTTACCATCCATCAACATTGACAACGATGAATCTCCATCTAAACCCAAGAACAAAAAAAAAATTTCTATTTTTTATTTGTTCATTTTTTAATTTTTTTCAGTATGATCTGCACCGAACGATGGAGATCTATTTAATTTTTTTATTTTATTAATCTTTTTTTAAAAAAATTATGGGAAAATGACCTTATTAACTTTAACGGTCAACCAATTAGTCAAGGGTACTAAATTGTAATTTAAGCTGAACTCACAGTTTCGTTGCAATATGGCCAAAACGTCATGGTAATCCATTGCAATTTGCCCTATAATTTATCATAAATACACAACATGTTATTTATGGTGGAACAACTCTACTTTACATGAATGTTAATATGTTGGAGTTATCATTATGTGTTAGTAAATATTACACCTCATTATTTGTGCTCAAGAATCTATACTTTCTTATTGTAGGTTAGGTTGTCTGATATTGATAGAAGTAAAGCACATACTTGTCTAGTCTGTTGTTTTAGTGGACTACTTGTTCACTTTTTTACTTATTTTATTCATCCTTGAATAAAGTTTTCTGTTTCCTGTAAGAAAAAAAAAAAGTAACATACTTGCAACCGTTCTTTCACTTGTTACTTGATACATAAATTCACGGGGTGATAGCTGTTATTTCTTGAAAACCCTATCTGGATTAAATAAGTTTATGGTATGTGGCATGGAACATACTAGAATAAGACCTATTCAATGTAATCTGGTGACCATGATGTAAATACTTTGGATGGTTTATTGGATCGGACTGGTTGACAAATTATATAGTTTTTGCCATGATTAATGCTTTTTAGATTTGAAATGGATTGGAGTGTGATGGTTTTGTTACATTTTTGCAATACTTTTTGTATAGACAACCTTTTACTTTGTGGCTTGGTTTCAAACAGTATATTTTAAATTTTCTTAATAGTGCATATGTGATGAATTTACTTGACTAAAGTTTCAGAACCGGGTCAAAAAATTAATTGTTAAATTGGAGAAGTTTGTTACATATGGATACAGGATTGAGACTTGATGTTCATATTACTTTACATTGGTTTTACTGTAGATAGTATCATCTTAGATAAGTTCCTCTATAATTGGTAATATGAGTAGAGGCACAAGTTAGAATAGAAATGAGAATACTGATTTAGTTTTTATTGAGACTTCCAAATAGCCAGTGTTGTGATGTCTAGCATGTGAAGGCAAAATACCTAGTTAACATAAAATGTCATCTAGTTGTTTCGTTGTTATGTCCTAAATGATTAGAGATATTTGTTAGCAAAAAAAGCTCACATGTTACTATATTTTTGTTTTTCTTTTAGAATTGTTTTTTATTGTTTAAAAGTAGTATTCTAGGCATTGAGGTCACATTTTAATTTCATTGAATCCAGAGATTTCTAGCAAATCAAGAAGGATTTGTAATCAATTATTATAAATTAATGGAGATTTATTTTAGTGTATTTTAGTCATAGGAAAGGGGATGTCCCTTAAATTGACCCAAAATTAAGTAAATATATGTTGTTAACAACTGAGATATAAACTATTAGTGGTGCATTTGGAATTGTTATAGCTTATGTAATATTCACATATTTCATAATCTAGGATCCAAAAAGTGTTTGGTAAATTAATTAACAGTTGATTATTTCTAAGTTGTTTTTCTAATAATAACATTTCCTAAAGCAACTTAAGAAATAATCAACTTTTTATTAAATTACCAAATACATTTTAGATCTTAAATTATCAACTAAGTGATTATTCCATAAGTTAAAACAATCTCAACACGCTATATTTCTTATGTAAATTGTTTGTATAATGTAAATTATGATAATGAAAATCATCTCAATTTATGAATTCATATGCAAAACAAGAGGTAAAAATATTACCGGTGTAATGGTTGGATGGTGGTTTTATTATTATAGACCACTAGTATAGTGGTTTGCTCATTAGCGATAATAGGAATGATTACTGTATTGGTGTTGGCAGTGGTGGTAGTTGTGTGGTTTTTTGATGTTGATGTTGTGGTAATTGTATGGTGATAGTTGTATATGAATGGTATGATGGTGCTGATTATAGGTGATAGTGTTGATGATTATGGTGGCAGAGGAGCTGGTGGTTTGATGATTGTTAACAGTGGTAGTTGTATGGTGATTGTGACAAGTATCATCAGTGAATGGTCGCATAGGTTGTTGGGTAGTGTGATATTGATTTTTGAAGTGTCACCAAATTGCATATGTTATATAGTAGGAAAAAGAACAATAAAATTTGTTGTTTAATCTTTAAACAAGATTTTGTGTACATAATTTGTTTAGTGTCTTTTTTTAATTTAGTATGGTGTGTAAATGCTTTGTCAAATGCACTTAAAACCTTGCCTGCGAAGAATAAATGTATTATAACAAGTGCACTCACAGCTTGCTAAGTTTTTGGTTTCAAGTGTTGGATGTGGCTATCAAACTTCTGTCTTAAGTGTAGCGTATATCTTACTCTTTCCTGTTGGCCTTTTTAAACAAAAGTAAAACAGCATTTAACCCCAAGGCGTGGGTAGACTGGTTAGACCTTTGGTTATCCACAGAGAGGTTAAGGATTCAAATTCCCTGGGGATCAACTGCTTTAGACATTATATCTCTCAAGTTTTCCAACTACCAAATTTGTTGAGGTTAATTTGGAAAAGGAAAGGTGAAAAATGTAAATGTATGTTTATCCTTAATCCATAATCATTATTAGAACATTGTTTTCTTCATACGGTATCTGATCTTAGTGCCTTGTTATACTACTAATCCTCTCAAGAATTTTAGTCTCTTAAAGAAGCTCCACTTATCTTCCTTCTGCTCCGACTGTCCGTACCTTTCCTAATTTTTATCGAACGGCATTTTGTGTTGATTTTTGGCTATGCTCTGTGCTAAATAATCATCATTATATCATTTAACTCACAATTTTTATTCTCTCTTTTCATTTACAATATAACATTTTGGGTACGACCAAAAGCAGAGCTAATTTTAATGTCCTCCCCCTTAATTTTGGTTTCGTTGTAGGTGTTATTTATATGAGTATTCTTTTGCATCATGTTGACAAGCTTTAAGGACTGCAGTATATAGTCCTCATATATGTAACATAATATTTTGGCTCTTTATTGTATATTTATTGGATGAATGCATTAGTACTGAGAGAACTTTGGAATTTGCAGATTCTTCTTAATCCGCTGTACTTGCCTGGTTCGCGCATTGCATCGTCACATTTTGATACTAAGGTCCGTGCTCTTGCAAGAAAGTATCTATAGAATGATTCATTTTGTTGGAGATAAGTTGATAAGGTTTTGAGATTGAGCTTGCATGTTTGTATTGCCTTAGTACATTCTCTTCCTCTATTTTAAAGCTTTGATCATAAGGAGAGCTTTTATGATTTTAAATTCATATATCTGTGCTTATTGAACGTCATTTGCTCAGTATGTATTAGATTCCTTCTGTTGTGCATTGACACTAGTAGCAATGGCATGTTCATTTTTTCATATTTGCTGTCATCTGTCCCTTTTACTTAGAAGTTCATTGTCATGGAAGGTGAAATGATGCATGTGGGATTAGATTTTCATCGAAAATGGTAGCTCCATTTGGCTGCCTTGTTTAGGAAGAGATTTACCTAGAGACAACAATTGTAGGTCATTAAAGATATAAAAAGGTCAGTTAAAACGTAATCTTTTTAATTAATATATTTAGAAATTTGAAGGGTTCTTTCTGTTGGATTACCTTGACAGATACCAAATATTTAGCAGCAACTGCACTTGAAGTGCGATAACTTTCAAAGTCCTTGTCATGGTAAATATTTGCTTAATAGAAGATTACAATTGCATTGCAATGATAGGTTCATAGTCTGATGTTAGTTTTGATTGGAATGAGGGATGTTGATTAGGTAGTGCTTCCAACATCAATCTTTACTGATTCAAATGCTGTACCGAAGGAAAGAAGAAGAAACTGAACATTTCATCTGTCCAATAGTGTTTTCGTCAATTAAATAATCACACTTGGTATACATATCTATGAAACTCTGTTTGGAATGACATCATTTTATCAAAAATGGAAAATGTTAATTTATCAGGAAAAAAAATAATATTTTGATAAATATAGGATTTGACAAGATGAGATTGGTTTACTAGTTTTTGTTCCTCACACTTATATTTTTGAGGTTGTGAGTTTAAGTTGTGTTTTACTTTTCAAATCTCGAATTAATTGTAATTGTTTAAAAAAAAAAAAATTCCATACCGAGGAGGCAAGTCAGAGAACAAGTGAGGCCGCTAGTTGACTTACCGTCAAATAAAAAAAAAAAAAAATCTCATATGTAGTAGTCACTTTGTCACAATAATTTAACCAATTTATTTCAGGTTGCTGTGGTTGTAGTATCTTCTCATTCAATATCTTTTTCCACCATTAAGTTAAAATTAAATAGTGAATGGATGTTATGTCGAAAAATTTAAGTCCAAATGTCAAGCCCAACTCAAATTGTCGAAAAAATTTCAATTAAATTATTTTAATTTAAAAATTAAGATAAAATATTTAAAAAATAATCTTAATTTATTCAAATATCTAATTAAAAAATAAAAAAAAATTGAGAAGAAAACAGATATGGAGTCCAGCAGACTTGTCGGCCTATTTATTTAGGAAATTTAGGGTTACTTGTCTTGGTAATCAAAGGAGCTTCACATGCTCTTTTAAGCCGTCAAGATTTAAAACCTATATATGTATATATTTGTTCCGCTATTGTACATAAAAGCACATTTAGTATGGGTAGCCATCTCCCATTTTTGGGGTAAACGGCTCCTGATATTAAAAGTATGCAACTTTTACTATGGAAGTAGATGTCTGGCCGTGCTTGTCAGGGTTTAATTTCAATTTCTGTAAGTTTCAATAGTTCTCTGACCTGTAAGGTGTTAGATCTCAAAAAAAAAAAAAAAATAGATGTATCTAATTTTTATTTTAATAATCTTAGTTTATTAAATGTCTATTTTATTTTTTTTCAATTTTTTTTTTCCTTTTCTAATCTTCAGCGTCCATATGGAAGGTGGAGATTTATCAATCCCTTTTTTTCCTTAAAGGGTAAATGACTAATTTTGTTTATAAATTTAACAAAAATTAAAGGAGGAGTTTGGTGACAAAATGAAATTATGGGAGTTAGTTTAGCCATAAATAAAAGTATGGGGTGTGTTTTGTGTAATATCTCAAACTACAGGGGATTATATTTATTACCCTTTAAGATTTGTATACCCATATACCCTTAGTGCCATTGAACTTTTAAAAGAATAGTTAACGATTAAAGATATTTTGGGAATTAAAACTGACGAAAAAGATGAGTTTAGTGATAAAATTAAAAGACAAATTGCAATGAAGGACTTTGATGTTTGACTATATTGTAATAAAATTATGATTTTAGCCTTAATTGCACGTTAGTACCTTTAACTAAATGATTGACAGTTAGAGTTGACAGTCAACCACTAGTCAGAAATGTAATATAGTCATTTTTCCCTATTATTTTTTTAAAAAAAATTAAATGGATCTCACTGTCCATCAAGATTGATGAATGATAGAGATTATATTAAATAAAATTAAAAAATTAAGGCTAACAACATGATCTCCATTGTCCATCAAGATCTCCACCCAAAAAAAATAGATCTCCAGCGATGGAGATTGGTCTCTAGCAATGGAGACCTATCATCGCTAGAGATCCAGCGATAATGGCGATAGGTCTCCATCGCTGGATAACCTGGAGATTTTTAGAAATTTATTTATTTATTTATTTATTGTTTTTGGTTGGGAAATTGGATCTCCATAATCCATTAATATTGATGGACGGTGGAGATCTAATATCCAATCCATCCCACCAAGATTTTTATTTCTTTTTTAAAAATTATTTAAAAAAATAATAATTTTTTTCCAATAGGATCTTCACCATCCATCAGTCTTGATGGACAGTGGAGATCCTTTCAAATTTTTTATTTATTTATTCTCTTTTTTATTTTAAAATTTAAATTTATTTTTTTTATTTTTTTTAATCGAGGGTAGTTATGTCATTTCACACACTAGTCAAAGTTAAATTGTTAGCTTTGACCGAATCAACTAACGGTAAAGTACTAATGTGTAATTAAGGCTAAACTCACAATCTCGTTACAATATGGCAAAATGTCAAGGCATTTCATTGTAATTTGTCTAAAATTAAATTATGGAGGGTAATTTGGCCATAAATGAAACTATGAGGTGTTTTATCTAATACTCAAGCTACATGGGGATTATGATTATTACTCTAAATTTAATTGAATTTTAAACCGTATAAACATTTTCAAGATTTACTATATATATAATAAAAATGAATATAATAATAAAAATTAAAGAGTAAATAACACTCAGACCCTTAAGGTTTTACTTTTCTATAAGTGGAAACAACTTTTAGGTTTATTGGCAAATGCCTCCCCTGTCATTAGTTAAAGTCTATCCAATTTAACGGTTGACCAAGTGTAACTGTTAAAAAGACCAAAATGCCCCCAAATAATATAAAATTACTAAAATTTATTAAATAAAAAAGAAAAAAGAAAAAATAGTTAAGATCTCCACTGTCCACTATCACCATCACTATGAGGTAAAGCTCCCACCATCACCATCGCTAGGTTTCACAGCCGCTACAACTAGAGGTTGGCACATTAACTAAACCAAACCGAACCAACTAGAAACTGTTATTTTCGGTTGTGGGTTGTGGATAGTGGGTGCTTGGTTATTTTCTTTGAAAATCGAATAAAAATCGGTTTTGGTTCAATTATGGGTAGTCAAAACTGTAACTGACCCGTAACCAAACTCTATATATATATATATATATATAAATTGGTTAAAAAAATTGAGTATACACACAATTGGTTAATGTATATGGACCCAATAACTTATAAATTTAAATAAGAAAAATTAAATAATGAATATGGACCACTTGGTTAATGTATGTGAAAAAAAAAATTAAATAACAAAAATTTAATGTATATGGATCCAATAACTTATAAATTTACAAACAATTGGTTAAAAAATAAAAATAAAAAAAATTGATTTTTGGTTCAAAAGGCCTACTTAAGCCCATATACACAAGTCAGGCCCAAGAAGGCTCAAACCGAGATAACTAAACCAAACCGAACTAAACTCTTATGGTTTGATTATTTTTTATTTTTCACATACAACCTATTATGTTTGGTTGACCTAATTGATAAGCGGAAAAAAATTGGTTTGGTTCGGTTATGGGCAAAACCGAACCAAACCGAATTTTGCCCATCCCTAGCTACAACCATGCTTGTTGTCACTCACATATACCACCGCGAGCCTCCCACTATCGCCACCGTGAAGCTCCCACCATTACTATAGCTTGGTTCCACAACCGCTGGCACCATGCATCTCCATAGTCTCCCAACTTTGCTGCCACAAGCTCCCATCGTTGCCCATCCATGGAGATCGCACCAAATCTGGTATGAAGGAGAGCATCGCACCAGGGACATCTGGTGCGATATCTCCAATAGAGGAGGAATATCATCCATTCAATTTTTTTTATTTTTTATTTTAAATTAATTAATTATTATTTTAAATTTATTTTTAGAGCAAATAACACATAACCTATATGAGGTTTGCTCTATTGTAAATGGAAACAACTTTATAAAAATTTTGAACATAACCTACCTGCCATTATTGAATTTGTTAGTATTAAAGGTTGACTTTGTTTGACCAGTAAAAAGACCGTAATACATTACAATATTTCAATAAAATTACTAACATGTCATCGGTTTTTAAAAAAAAATTGAAAAGAAAAAAGCAAATCTCAAAAAAAAAAAATTAAAGAAAAAGGAAAAATAAAGAAAATATCCAGATCCAATATATAGACCGTTCATCAGATCTAATGAACGGTCCAGATTAGATCTTGACCAATCTAAAAAAAAATGTCCAGATCCAATCTGTACCGTCCGTCAAATCCGATAGACGGTCCAAATTAGATTTGAACCACCCTTTGATGGAGATCACATTCAATGGATGGAGATCTGATCTCCATCGAAATGGTGAGCAAAGTTTCATCCATGGAGACCTGGTCTCCAGATGGACGGTGGAGATAAAAAATTAAAAAATGGGTGAAAAAAAATAAAAATACCCTTTCAACAGTTAAATTTAACTGTGTTGACTAACGGCGATGGAGTTTTGTATGGATTGACTATAAAGTTATTTCCGTTTGTAAAGAGGCAAACTTCAGATAAGTTGTGTGTAATTTGCTCTTATTTTTAATATTTATCATTTCATTTTTCTCCTTAAGACACGTGTCATTTTTAAAGATATTTTTTATCTTAAAAATAATTAGGGGTAAAAAGGTATTTTCGTTAGTTCCATTTAGTTTGATTGTCAAAAAATGGGTCAGGGGGACTAAAGTATAAATTTATGAAAGGTTGAGGACCACGCAAACGAAAAAAGAAAATATCGGTCAAAAAGGAATAATTCACAAAACATTGAGGATTAAAAATGATTTTCGTGTGTGTGAGCAGAACATGTAGGGATGACCACGGTTCCAATTTCTCTAAGAGAAGAAACCGGAACCATAGGAAACCAATTCCGGATCCGATTCCGAAACCAGCAGTTCCACGTCGATTTTCAGTTCCGGTTTCCCACCGTTGGCCCACATATTTTTTTAAATTATTTTTTTAAAAATATTTTTTTGGGGTAGGGGGCAATGGTTGTAGTGGTCAAAAATAGCCCAAAAGGTTTAGACCCAAAAGACAGTCCATAACCACAAAAAACAAGCCCAGTGCACGACGAGCCTAGCGCTCGACAAACCCAGTGCTCGATAGGCCTAACAATACTCTTTACAGGGTTAGCGCACGACCCAGCAGTCGACAACTCAATGCACGACCCAGCGATCAACAGTTCCATGCACGACGCAACGATTAACAGCTCAATGCACGACTCAGCGGCCACCAGGCAACTGACTCAGTTAACCCTTGACTAAATCAGTTGACTTAGTCTAACTTGCCCAGTTAAAATAGGCTCTGAGATATCAGGAATTCTAGATATCTCGGAGCTCGACATCCATTGAGATACAGATGCAACGGACACCTCAAACCCCTATAAATACAGCCTCATGACTTCATTTTCAGGGGGCAACCATTTTTTGACACCGAAGCTATCACTCAGATACTAAGCATTTTCTTACTATCGAGAGACTTGTTACTCTAAGCAATTACTCAAGCACACGACACACTGTCCAAATAGCCAACTATGCACGACATAGCCTCCACCTACATCATTGTTACCAGTATAAAATCAAAGTATACTTGACGCATATCATTTTCTACTCAACGACAATTAAAGTACCGCATGACGTGCTCATATACCAGTCTGCTCTAAGCGTACTACCTACGCTTGACGTTTCAAACTATCGCCTATCGCACGATGCAATCCTAAGATAAGCTACGCACGACGTAGCCTTCTCTATATCTTTATCACGCTCGACATAACATTATATACTGCACGACATATATCGTATACTGTACGATATATATCACATACTATATGACATACATCACATACTGCACGACATACACTCAAATTCAAGTATCTTTCGTCTTGCTTGTCTTTTCCCATCTAGATTCATTATCTAACTTGGGCGTCAGAGGCTATTTGGCTAGCACCACCCCAGTGTCCTAAGAGCACGACACTCTTCTTGTTGTTTTGCAGATCGTCGTCCCCTCAATCAATCACAATAGACTGACGGTCATCAAGCGTAGATTTCAATATCTACAATGGTCAAGTGGCCAACGACCATATATATATATATATATATATATATATATATATATATATATATATATATATATATATATATATATATTATTTTTAATTTTTAATTTTAGAACCGAAATCGAATCCGAATCCGAATCGGGGGTTCCAGCCGGTTTCTGTTCCCCCCGGTTCTGGAATCGACAGTTTCGATTCCAGATTTTATAGAATCGGAACCCGAGCCGCCTGGTCCCGGTTCCGATTCTCAATTCCTAACCGAAACCGTCCGGTTCAGTTTGAATCGAATCGTGGCCATCTCTAAGAGCATGGTTTGGCTAGGCCTAGTTTTGGAAAAACATTATATTATATAAAAATACATTTTTTTTATGGAAAATTGTGTCAAATATATTTATTTACTTATTCAAGGTTCATTTGATAGTAAATTAGTAATGAATTACTGGATTGTACAATTAAAACTATCTAATTTTAATTATAAAAACTCATAGCACATAATTTTTTATAAAAATAAAACTCAATTTTCTTACTATCTTAGTTATTCAATTTATTGTCAAATTTTAGTGAAACATGAATACCTTTTCCAATTTGAAATAGATTATACAAGTTTTATAGTTTATTCAAGTCTAAGTGGTGGACCATTTTTTTTTTTTGTACTGTTAATGAAATATTTGACATTAATAAATTTTGATTATTGTGATATGAAAAAACTGCTCTCTGGCAATGCCTCTATATGGAATAGTTTTCACAAAAAATAATTAAATAAATAACAAAATGATCTCACATATAGCTGGTAAATTAATTTGAAAATTGAATAGAATTGGAGAGAGGGAGATTTGTAACTGAAATAACTAAAAAAAGGTATAAAAATGTTGGAATTATTCATTATTGTAACCTCTTCCTAATCTGAAACAACCTTTTTGGCATCTTCTTTCTTCTCATAATAACTAATTTAATTATGCTTCAAATTTTGACATACATTTCATCCACTCCCTTCCCAATCTGGTAGCTCACCAGACAAACACAAGCCATCCCCAACTGTATTCTCACAACACTGCACAATTTATCTTTTTTTTTTTTTTTTTTTTAAAAAGCATCTTTTAGGTTTGATAATTATTGGGTTTATAGTTGTTGATTCCATGCATTTGCACACATTCTTTCTTTATATTATAAATGTTTGGAATTGGAATCTAATTAAGTTAATGATTATTAGTTTTCAGGATTTATTTATTATTGCATGTGACAAGAAGGTGTTGAAAATACTTTAAAAAGAGAAGAAAATAAAGTATAATTAGTATTTTGATTTGAATAAAATAATTAAGGTGTTAATTATGAGGTTGCATGGATGGATACATTGCACCCAAAAAAGAGGAAAAATAAAAATAATTATGTCTACCGAACAAATAATATTGAATCTACATGATGTTTATTGAATTACATTTACAATCAAAGTTTGCAAAAATTTATAATGAGCCATTTTGGTTTTAAGTTTGACTGTTAAAAAGTAGGATTGACCATTAAAAAAATATAAAAGTAGAAGAAGAAGTGAGAAATCCATGATGAATCCACCATAGATCACGAACAGGGGATACTCAAGCCTACTTTTTAACGGTCAAACTTAATGCCATCAGAGTTAAGTTTTTGTAAACTTTAATTTTGAGTGTAATTCAATAAATTTCAAATAGGTTCAGTATTATTTGTTCTATGTCTGCCTTATTTATTGGTCCGTCGCACCTAAATGCTTTGTGCGACCTCAAATACTAGTCATGCTCTACCTAATGTCAATACTTCAAAAACTATTTCTATGAAAATTGGTTGTTAAAAGAACATTTATTAATCTCTTAAAAATAAAACATTCCAAGTATTTACTTATTTATTTATTTTCAAACTAATCATTGCTTTTTTGATGCATCAAACACGAGAGAAATAGATTGAATTATAAAAACATTTTTAACTACTAAAGATTACTTTAAACAAATCAAATACACTCAAACTCATTATACTATAATTATAATTTATATATAATAGAGAAAGAGAGAGAAAATTGATGGGCCCAATCCAATCTTTACAAAGTAGTGGGCCCAAAATTCATTTCATGTTGGTGGGCCTCAATCTTAAGGGCCCATAAAGTAGAAAACATTACACATGTTAATGCTGTTTAAATTAAAATCCTATGGACAACACAATTCTGCCTTGTCTAATTCAGAATTTTAAGACTACATTAAAAAATTTAGAGGATTTCAACGTATCCAGCCTGGTGGCATATGAACTTGCCATCTGTCCCTACCGTCTTTGACAAAATTCAGATCCCATTTGAAATAATCACATTGGACTCTAGCTTTGTCAATTTTTTTTTTTTTTTATTTTAAAATTTAAATTCAGAACCTTAACTTCATTAAAAAAATATAGTTACCATTCAACTATACCAATAATTGCTTGCTATTATAATTTCACACCTTTATTAATTCGTAATCTTAGAATAGTTTCCAAAATATAAGATATAAATATGAAATATTAAATTATGTTTAGACTATATTTATTTCAAATTTTTAACTTAAATTTATAATTTCAACATTTGTCCATTTATTTTCTTGCCATCCAAGGATTGTTATCTACCTTAAACTCAAGAACTCCCCTTCACCATTGGATTGCATGAAAATAGATGGAATCACAAATTTAAGTTAAGATTTCAAGTTGATTTAGCCTAATCTAGTTAGTTATATTCTTAATACGTTTGGTATTTGAAAAAAAAAATAATATAGAAATTGAAAATGGTTTTTTATATGTTAAATTCACAAATATTTTTTTTTATTTTGACTTAATTGTTTGGATTGAGTATTCACTCGTGCCTTGATAAGCATCAAAGTTCGAGTCTCACGGTCAGTCTCTTTTGATGGGTAATCTATAAGTATCATTGTAAACCCCCACTGAGACCTGTGGTATATCCTGACCCTGAGCTAAGGTAGTCTTCCCCTACCTAAACTTTCTCTTATAAAAAAAAAATTCCAAAAAATCTTGTTATTTCTTATTTTAAAAAAAAAAAAGCTAAATACTATAAATAGCTAGATTAATTAAGAAATGACAAATTTAGCCTTAATTAAGAAAAAGGGAAATGTAGAGCATAAATTAGGGTACATAATAAGATCCTCATGATCCAAGAAGAACATATTCTCCATTGCTTCTGTAATCATGAATGGCTCGTGCCTTGCACATGGCATTCATATGCATATCAGCATATGCATCAGTACATAATTGTCTGTGTTGGTACATTGAAGCAACTACTAGTTGTGTTTGAAGTGACCGTAACATGCACAAACCTACCATTACCATGCTTTCGGAACTCCAATGGCAATACAAATTATATATATACCCAATTACATATTAAAAAAAAAATAGGGGAATTAACACAAACATCCTGCAGTTTGACATAATTATACGAATAGATAAAGTTTGACTATATCGATACAAATATCACTTGACCTTTGAAAAATATTATATGGACATCCATTGCCCCATTACTATCACCTTGAGACCGTCAGACACTAACAATCAATGGTTAAAGATGTAAAAAGTCTAAAAATACCTAAAATACCATTCTTTCATTTTTTTTTAAAAAATTAAATAATTAAATAATAATTAAATAATTAATATTTCACATTCTTCAACAAACTCTCTTCACTATCTCCAAAATCAATATTTTCCATCACAATAATATCACCTTCAAATCATCAAACATCACCATTTCATCAGCATACATTCTAATCTTTGTAGTCCTCAAAAATCGTTCGGAGACACGGGACACTACAACTTGCAAAGATAGAACGCACGTGACCCGCAGGATGTCTGGGACACCGGGGTGGTGCCGGCCAAAGTCACTCCGACGGTCAAGTTAGCGAATACTAATAAGTATGTAATGCTCGTAAATGGAGATGAGTGAGTAATACTTCCTGTTATCTTGGCGATTGAGGTCTCATTGGTGGAAGGAGATGTAAGATCGGCTGATCGAAGTACAATCGGAAGGTTTATCGGAGAAGATGAACAATGGCCGGAGGGTGTTGTTTTAGTATTGATAGCTTTGGGATCTCGGTTTCTCGGTCCTCCTCCCTTTGGAGAATTATCCCTCATTTATAGGGGATGATGCTTCAACCCTTTTGAGGGATTTCATCATTACCTCTCCTTGCTGTCTTCCACCAAGGAAGTTTGTAGATGCACCTTTTGATCTGGCCGTTATAGATTGTAATCATGGTTTTGTAGGACCGTCTTTAAAGTAGATCATGATTTGGTCTTCTACAGAACCAAAGAGATTCTATATCGTACGACATGTAGGTTTATCAATTTGGACAATCATGATTGTATGTCGTACAATATACTGATTGGACGTCGACCTGAGATAAGTATGTTGTGCGACGTATGAGCTCTTACAAGCGTGGACACTAAGTTATTTCCCTTATTGCTACCTGGTTTGTATGGGGCATCGAGTTCATGTTGTACTACATGAAGGTCTTAAACTAAGTGTATGTCGTACTACATGAAGGTCTTATACCGAGCCTGTGTCGTACTACATAGATGTCATTCCACTTTTGGACTTTGGGCCTGGTCTTTGAGATGTACTTTGGGCTTCTGGGCTGGATCCTCGCTTATATTTTGGGCCTGACATATTTTGGCAACTATAATCTTTTCGAATATTTATCGGTTGATGAAATTAATCAATTACAATGAAGAAATGGAGGGTTTCGTGAATGTTTGTCACATTCATGAACCCCTTTCTCCTCCTTTCACCATAACTGATGAGAACTATTCCCTTGAAACCTTACCCACAAATGTTGTCAATTTTTCTTCCATTTCTCAAGAGTACTTTGAGAATCTTTTCAAAGTGTCAATGAAATCGTTTCCCAGTTCACATTTTCTCATGAAAATAATGTTGTCAACTTATCTTCCTCTCTCCATGGATGTTGCTTCGATTAAGCCATCTCTTCTTTTGCCAACAGAAGATATGGAGCTCGAACTCCAACTAGGCTCCAACCTTCTAGCCAAGGCCTATATTGAAGCCATCCAGAACCAGCATAGGGAGCTCTGCTCCATCCATGGATGCAAAAAAAAGCTCTACTCTAGAAACAAAAGGAAAAAAAGTGGAGAGATGGAGTTCGTCGCTCCATGATGGAGCGAACGAGCTCCATCAATTCCAAAAATACAAAACAAAAAAAAAAATACCGTCAATTCCCAAAGCATAAAGAAAAAAAGGGCGATTTTTATTTTGGTTCTTAACTTTTGGAAAATTATCAAATTTTTAAACCAGTTTCGTTTATTGGTATCATTAAACCCTAGTTTTCTAAAAACGTACCAATTTAGTCCTTCTGTTAGTCAACCGTTAGTTAAACTTAACTGTTCTAGGGGTATTTTTGTCTTAACCTATCCCTAATTAAAAAATTAATTAAATAAAAAAATTAAAAAAAATAAATGAAAATCTCCAACATCCATCAAAATTGATAGACGGTAGAGATTATATCTAAATTCTTTTTAAAATAAAAATAATTTATTTTTTTACTATTTTAAAAAAAAAAGTTGATGTTCTTGGTGGATATCCAGATTGGATCTCCACCATCCATCATTATTAATGGACGGTGGAGATCAAATCTGGATCTCCACCAAGAATAGCAAAAAAAAAAAAAAAAATTTAAAGTTGAAGTTGAATTTCTATGTTCGAAGACGAACCCAGATCTTCAAGTTCAACAATTTTTTTTTTCTTTTTTTTTTTTGTGCTGTTCTTGATGGAGATCCAAATTGGATCTCCACCATCCATCAACAATGATCGACGATCTGGATCTCTACCAAGAACTTCAACTTTTTTTTAAGCAGTAAAAGAAATAAATTGAAAAAAAATTAATTTTACGATTTTTATTTTTTTAAAAAAAAATTCTATATAATCTCTACCGTCTATCAATTTTGATGGACGGTGAAAATCCATTTAAAAATATTTTTTTAAGGGTATTTAAAAATATTTTAAAATTTTTAATTAAAAATTAATCTAAAATGATCATATTACCCTTCCAATTATTAATATATTTTTTAAAATTTGAGGTTAAAATTGTAATTTTAACTCATTTAAATAGAGTCAATTGGCAAAACAGTCTTTTAACCAATTCTGTTAGGTTTGACTGGCAGAAATTTGGTTAGAGGGGCCAAATTGATACATTTCCAGAAAGTTAGGGTTCAATGATATCAATAAACGAAACTAGTTTAAAAAATTGATAATTCCCCAAACGTTAGGGACCAAAATGAAAATCGCCCAAAAAACGATGAGGAGATGGAGCAAATCGCTCCGATAGAGCTTGTCTGCTCCATGATGGAGCAAAGGAGCTCCATCGGTTCCAGAAACATAAAAAAAATGATGGGGAGATGGAGCGATGGAACTCGGCCTCCATGGAGCTCCGAACTCCAGCTCATGAATCGTCGGAGTGCCAGTGCGCTCCGGCAATATCCATGGGAGATGGACCCTTTGCCTTCATCTCCCTCTAATGGACCATATGATCTAGTCCATGTTGATTTTTTTTTTAATTATTTAATATAATAAAAATTCATATTTAATTTTAAAAACAAAAATAAGGGCATTTTAGACTTTTTGTACATTTGACCATTGACTGTTAATGTCTAACGTTCTCAAGTTGATAGTAGGGGATCCGTGCAATATTTTTCAAACGTCAGGTGATATTTGTATTAATATGGTCAAATCTTATCTATTTATATAATTATACTAAACCTCAGGGATGTTTGTGTAATTCTTCCTTAAAAATATAAGCATTTGATGTTCCTTTTTTAAGGATATTTTAGACATGTAAAAACGGGCCTCTTATAACGTAATATAAAAATAACTAATCACATTTATTTTATATTATATTACATGATTTGAATTAAAGATTCACGGGCATATTAAGTGTGTGCTAACCTAAAATGCAAGACTCATAACCCTCAACCTAGTAAGGCTCACAATGTGTCATGTCGAGTCGGTCCTATATTTTTTTGTGGTATAAATAATATTGAACTTACCTGAAATTTGATAAATTACACTCAACATCAAGATTTGTAAAAATTTACACTGACCTCCCCTAACGTTAAGTTTGACCGTTAAAAATTAGAGTTGACCATCTAAAATTGATTGAAAGATAAAAATTCCCTTAATTATAAAATAAAAAATTATCTTTAGATATCCACCGATCATCTGAATTTTTTATGTTGATACCCAAAAAAAATATTAAAAAAATTGAAAAGAAAAGATGGGGTGGAGATCTAGATGGACGGTGAAGATCCAATCTAGATCTCAAAACCGTATTTTTTTTCTTTTTGGATTTTTTTTTTTGGGTATCAATAGTGATGAGAGTTTTTTTTTAATAAAAATTTAGTATTTGATAGGGGCCTTTGTGATAACATGCACCTGAAAGTGTCAAAACCTGCACTTTGGCCAAAAATATTGTTGGAACGTTATTTGAGACATTGGACACTTTCCTCTGTGGAAATGCTTTGTATATCGACACCTTCCTCCCGATAAATATACTTAGACCTTAATGTAATTTGCGTTTTCCCCCCAAGAATACATTCATACTTTAATGTGATTGAGCTAACAAAAAAATCTACACTTTAACCGTTGACCTAACAATTTAAGTTCACAAGATTTTTTCGGTTAACACAACCTATTTGTAATGTTTTTTGCTGAAAAAATTGGCTGAATTTGCATATAAAAATGAAAATCCAAACAACAAATATTGTCTAACAGAAATGAAGGTTGGAGAAGAAGAGAATAAATTGGTTGTGTGGAAATAATTCCACCAATATATATAGCCCTTCTTCTGATCGTTGCTCAACAGTCACAACGCAATTTTTTTTCCATTTTTTAAAAAATCGAACAAATGGTAAAAATGTTATTTCCTAACTTCAACCAAGTCAAACAAATCTCTAAAACAAAAATATTGACCGCCCATTTCATCAATTTTCCTTATATTTTATATTTAAGGGTAAAATCATTAATTTATTTTTTAATTTGTCTTCGTATATATAAATAAATATAGAGTAAATATCGTCTATCTCCCTTTAAGTTTGCTCAATTACAGGCGGAGTTAACTTTTGGGTTTATTGACATAAATCTCCCCTCTTTCAGGTTTGCTCAATTACAGGCGGAGTCAACTTATAGCCAACTCTTCAATTTTTTGACAAATACCTCCCCTAGTCAACTGTTACATTTGACCAAATTTTACTAAGGACGGGGGAGGTGTTTATCAATAAACGATAAAGTTGACTCCGCTTGTAGCTGGCAAAATTTCAGGGGAGGTCCATGCAATTAGCTCATAAATATATAATTATAAACAATTTAAAGGGTACAACAATAATTTGAGGCCATAAGAAGGAAAACAAGGTTAGAACTTAGAAGAGACATAATTTTGCCTTTTATGTGACCTTTGAGCATTATAAAAACGATTAAAGGAACTAAATTGATGCATTTTAAAAAAAAAAAAAGTAAATAACACATACATCTTCTAAGGTTTGCTCAATTATAGGCGAAGTCAACTTTTGAGTTTATTGACAAAGATATCCCTTATCGTTAGTTAACTTTAGTCAAACTTAACATGCACAGTGGTATTTTCATTTTTTTTATGCTTTTTAAATTTTATTTTATTAAATAAAAATTTAAAAAACTTTCATTCCTCCATCTTTAAGATTATGGATGGTTAGGATTTATTTAAAAAATATTTTTTTAAAAAAATAATTATAAAAAAAATCTCCATATTAGATCTCTACCAAGAACCCAAAAAAAAAAATTGAAGAACCCAAATCTGGGTTCTTCCACAAAGAATCTAGGTTCTTCGTCGAAGAACCCTTCTGTGGGTTCTTCGTCAAAGAACACAGTCAGAAGGGTTCTTTAACGAAGAACCCAGTTGTAGAACCTGAGTTCTTTGTTGAAGAACCCAAAAAATTAGGTTCTTTAATTGTTTTTTTTTAAATCCTTGGTGGAGATTCAATTTGAAGATTATTTTTTTATAATTATTTTATTTTTAAAAAAGAAAAAATCTTCATTGTCCATCTCACCTGAGATAGACGATGGAGATCTAAACTTATTTTTTTATTTAATAATTTTAAATATTAATTTTAGGAGTATTTTGATCTTTTTAATGGTTAAATTTGATCAACTGTTTAATTTAATGGAATTTGACTAACGGCAGTGAAGATCGTTGTTAATAAACAATAAAGGTAACTCTGTTTGTATTTGATAAAATTTTAAGGGATCTAGATGTAATTATCTCTTTTAAAAATTTAGAGAGTACGAATTTTAAAATATGGGGACGAAAGTAAAATTCTCCCAATTAAAAACCCTTATTTATTGCAAGCTTTGACTGTCATAATTAAAAAGGAGCCCACGTCGTTGTCCAAGTCCTTCTCTGTTATTGGCGATCACGAGAAAAATAATTAAATAAAAAGACAACTTCATAATTTCGTTGAATTAAATTATTAATAGCATCACTTAACTACTAGGAAGTTGAAGCCATTATTGATGAATTATTCACCTAAGAAAATATATATAAATATAAAATATGAATTCTAAAGTGTTGAAGCGACAACGTAGGGCCAGTGTTGACCACGTGGCAGACAGTTTCTTCTTCACGTGGGTCCAAACTATTTCTCAGAAACTCATAGCGGTCTTATTGGTCTATATCCACATGGGTCCATCTCTTCTCCTTCCTTTCTATAGCTAATTGCATGAATAACCAAGCGCCAAGCGGATCGTATATTGATAAATATATTATATATTTTTAATAAAATTTAGTTAAATATAATAATTAATTAAAATATTTTATGGTTATAATTCGATCAGAGATCTATTAAGACCGTTCCAAAGAAACCACTATTAAGTATATATTAAAAAAAAAAAAACTCTTATTACAAGGGAGGGGTGACAAACACGAAAGGAAAGAAAGGTTTTTTTATGAAGTTATTAAATTTAATTCAAATTTTAAAAGAAAGAGACACGACTTGAAATTATAATTTTAAAATATAAGTGTGAGGAATATATTAATATATCAATTTCATCTTATCTATTTTTATTTATTATTATTTACCCAATAAGAAGTAGAAAATAATAAAAAGAAGAAGAAGAAAAAGATTGATAATATTTTAGTTGTGTAAAAGTCGGCTAACATGATGCCCTTAAATTAGCATCGTCGATAGTAAGAATGGGTATCCAATGATTTTAATTATTGTTATTATAATGATGCACTTATTTTTTTAAGTGCTTATTGCCAAGATTCTTTATTTTTCATTTAAATGTATGTATATATTTAATGTAGTACTATTCTCATAAATAAATATGTAACGTTTTTGTATCTACTAAAACTTATTCTTCAACTTTTAGAAATCATGTGAAGTTGTTATTAATAATTAATAATGAAAGTTTATTATTTAATATCCTCATAATATTGAGAATATCACAAAGATAAAATATAAAAAATATTATAAAATGGTGTGACTGGAGCACCAAAATCCCACTTCCCAAGCTCTTAACTCTTGTTGCCAACTTTTCTGCAATCATTTAAGTTTGTTGATGTAATAATTACTTGGTAGCAGTTAAAAGTAAAAGTTGAGGGCATTTACTATGAAATTGTAATTGTGGGCAAGGGAACTGAATCTACTTTTATTACAAATTAATAGCTTGTGGAAAAAAACAAATCTAGTTATTAAATTGAGTATTATCCATTCAACTAAGTTAGCAAGATAATTTTAAAAAAAACTCTTGAACATGATTTAATAGTAAATGACATTTATTAATATGATAATGTAATAAGTTCGAATTGTTGGTATGTAAAAATTACACTTTTAATAAAATGAATCTCAGTCTTAGTCTTAGGGATACATCTTTAAAAAATTAATATAAAGCAATGGGTATTATCATCAATATTCCTACATTTTGGATACATTAAACTCATAAATAATTTGAGTCGATTAAAATTTATATTAATAAAATTTTATAAAATTTATATAAAATTTGTGTGTGTGTACTCAATGCAATTTTCCTTTACATTCGTAATAGAAGTTGAATTTTACATTTATCAATAAATTCACAAAGTATGAGGATATCTATCTCATATAGTAGAAGTTATTTTCCGAACTATATTTATAATAATTAATTTCATCAGGTCTTGACTTCTGACTCGATCGGTGTCCGATTTGAAAAAAAAAAAAAAGACATTAAATATATATTAATTGAATAATAGATTCATGTACTCGTAGCTTTTCAAAACCAATAATCGCATACACAAGCTAACCTAATGTGAAAAAATAGAAATGAATTGAAAGGTGGAATATGGAGAGAGAATTAATTAAGTGAATGAAAACGTAAAAGGAAGGGCATGTACAAGTGGGCTACGTACAAGTTTACAACCGACAAGCCGTTGCCTTGTCTTTTATTTATTAATTTTCTAATTCACTTCTCCCTATAACAATATATTGTACAAATTATAATAAGATACCTTGACATTTAATTATAGTACAATGAGATTACACTTTTACTTAAACTATAATGGAGTACCCTGGATAATTACGAATTTGGTTCCTAATATATTTTAAAATATAACTTTTTTATATATTTTTATCTTTTTAATTCATACGGTCCCTAACTTTTTAAAATACATTAATTTAATCTTTATAACTAAAAACTTTTAACGATCAAATATGATATAAAGTATAAATTGATAATTTTATATTTTTTATTAAATTATTAAATTAAAATGATGCTTTTACCCTTTAACTTTTTAACAATTTTTATATTTTACAGTCCAATAAAAATTGATATACGTTATAAAAATTTAATTTTTTTAAAAATACTTAAAAAAGATTAAATAAAATAATTAAATTTATTAAAAATAAATATAATTAAATTTATTAAAAATAAAAATAAAAATACTATAAAAATTTGACCTATTTTTACATTTGAACAATTTAATCTTTTAGATAACTCAATAAAAAATTGTTATTTGTTATAAAATTTATATTATTTTTGAAGTACTTAAAAATGATTAAATAAAAAATAACTATGATAAAATTTACTAAAAAT
Organism: Xanthoceras sorbifolium; assembly: GCA_003430845.1. Taxonomy (NCBI): domain Eukaryota; kingdom Viridiplantae; phylum Streptophyta; class Magnoliopsida; order Sapindales; family Sapindaceae; genus Xanthoceras; species Xanthoceras sorbifolium. The sequence continues at coordinate 16,881,353 of CM010613.1, read as the reverse complement.
TAAAAATATTTAAAAGTAACGTTATTTATTAAAATAAAAATAAAATTCAAGATTAAATACTTATAAAACTCTAAGTTTAACAAAACAAATTAAAATGTTAAAAATATTATATATACATATTTTAGAGTATTTATATAGTATATATACATTATGTATATATTATAATATAATTACAATATATATACATGCATTTATTATTATATTATAAAATCAAAATATAATAATAAAACCGTTATATATATATAAATTTATTATATATATATATGTACGTATGTGTGTGTGTGGGGGTATTAGATTACTAAATTTTGAGTTTTATAATTATTCAATATTAAATTTTATTTTATTTTTAAGAAATCATATTACTTTTAAGATTTTTAAATTTTATAATTTTTTATTTTCAATAAATTTTATCATGTTTATTTTATTATTTAATTATTATAAGTGTTTTAAAAAAAATTAAACTTTTATAACGTATATTAATGTTTTATTGGACTATCGAAATAAATAAAGTTGTTAAAAAAATTAAAGGGTAAAGTATCATTCTAATTTAATAATTTAATAAAAATACAAAATGACCAGTTTATACTTTATATTAGGTTTAACTGTTAAAATTTTGGTTATAGACATTAAATTAATGTATTATAAAAAAGTTGAGGACTATATGAGTTAAAAAAATAAAATTAGATCAAAAAGTGATATGTTATAATACATTAGAGACCAATGGAGAATTATCCGAGGTACTCCATTGTAGTTTAAGTAAAAATGTAATCTCATTACAATATGACCAAATATTAGGGTATTTTATTGCAATTTACCCTAATACATTATTAACGCGTCTCTGTCAGCTGCCTTCAATTCTTCCAACTACCACCTTTTCATTTGATATAAAAATACCAATTACCATTAAAAATTCTCAAAACATTCAATAAAGTTCATTTCGCTACATTAGTTTAGAGGTGTCAAAAGGGTCTAACGAGTAGGGGTGGGCAAAAAACTAAAAAATTGAACTGAACCGATGAACTGAATTGGTCCAAACGGTTGTGGATATGGACCGATTCATACCTTTCCATCGGTTCGGTTCGATTCAATTTTTGAAAAACTGATAAAAGTCGGTTCGATTTTCGATTCGAAAATTCAAACCGAAACCGAACCAGGAAACCAATATATATTGTATCAAAAAACCTACTTTTTTGTCCTCACTTTCCCTTAGCTTCTCAAAAAATCTGTCTCTTTCACTTACTTTTTCCTTCCACACAACCTATACATTAATGCAAATTAGTTTACTGTTTATACATTCGTGCACAACCATATAATTGTGCTTGGTGCAAATTCACTTTATATTATTTAAAGATATAGAAAACTATGTTTGCTGTTTTTATTTGAACGGTTACTGTTATTATTATTTTTTTTTGAAGATATCCAAATTTTTTTGGGTCATATTGGGTGAATGGTTATTATTTTTTTTAATATATTGTTTACTGTTCACAAACCGAACCGAACCAAACCAAACATATCCAATTCGATTTTGTTCGGTTCGGTTTACTTAAAAAATTTTGGTTAGTTTGGTTCACTTTTTTAAAAATCATTTAACTGTTGATTTTTATCAGTTCATATCAAAATCGAATCGGACCAACCGACACCCACCCCTACTAACGAGTTTAATCTGAATTTGGTTTTGTACAATCCAAATTCAGTTAGTTGGAAGCCTTTTTATCCGATCTAAATATTATTTAAAATCATTATCGGGCTTTCCAATTTCGGGCTGAATCCAATATGAGTTCGCCCGATCTGTTCAAGTACAATTTTTTTTTTTTTAAAAAAAAGAAAAATTAATTTAGTCTTATATTTGGTCAAAGCCTAACTCGATCAAATCTCGTAGGCCTACCAGGATCCAAACACAATAAATAGGCCAAAAAATTTCAAGTCGGACCAATCCGATCTGGCCTGATTGACACCTTTATTAACATTATTTAAAATTTCCCAAGATAATATATATCTATTTAAAAACAAATGGAGTCATATTCCCAAGAAAAGGAGAATTACAAAGCTACCTGGCAATCTGCCAAGACAAAAGGATTGATGCTCCATCCAAATACAATGATTCTCTAAAGAAAGAGGTAGCTTATCTAATGCATTATGCATGCATAACCACATTAGACTGCCGAGGAACAAAAGACACAGACTGAACTCGGTTTCCATCCATAAGTCCAGAAAGCATTGTACGACTAGAATCACATCACCCATGGAAGGGTTATTAGAGATGATAAGCTTAACAACCGTAGACGAGTCTGATTCCACAAAAAACATAAGTGAGCCTAGAATCCGTAACCATTTCAAAACCACGAATCAGCTCTATTGCCTCTGCAACATCTACAGGCAGGCTCACATACAGCTTGAAAGAACTCGCGACCATGACCTGGTCGCGATCATCTCAAATAATAATCCCCAGCCCCACATATTTGTTACGATAGTCCCGTGCAACATCGATAGTAACTTGTAGATACATGAAGGATGAAGATGCCATCGAACATGGATGAGGGTCGCCAAATGTGCTTTCTCATTAGCTTGACGAAAATCAACCAAGTATGAAACTTCTATGGTGCTCAGTAAAACCTTGGATTGAAAAATAAATTGTTTTTCCGAAACCAAATCCTCTAAAAAAGTAATGATAAGTTCCTCAAAGATCTCAACTTGGATTTGGTGAAAGTAAGCTAAGAAAAAATCAAATAAGTTCATGGAAGCCGCTAAAGGACTGTCAATCACTTGAAGGCATGCGTTGTAGATATCACATAGCGAAGACCAACCCCACAGAGCATGACAGGTAATGTCCTTGTACCGTGAACAAACAGGGGAAACCTTACAAAAAGGAACTTTATACACTGCCAGATTGCCAAAGGTAGGCAGCCAGTTCCTACATGCATGCTAGAGGAACAAACAGAAGCTGGACATTCAACTTCCAAAAGGTGCACCACCATGAAACAACAACTGACCTATTCGAACTTCCAGAAAAATCTTTATGCTGCATAGAGTACCAGTAACCACTCTGGATCAAAAGACTAGCTCAGGATATCAAAACTCGCCCAAGTTAAGGGAAGAAAGGCTCCAAGTAAGATAAGATTTTTCGGAAAGAAATTAGTAGTGATCAACTCACGTTCCCAAGCCCCGAAGCATTCTTAAAACTATTAACATAAGTTAGGGGATCCAGGGTTGATCAAGAACACACTTTAAAGGTGGTTGGTTTCAGAATCCATTTGTCATTTTAAACTGACACCTGATAACCACCGCCAATACGCTAATGGGATCATTGATCGATAATATCCCTTCCACAAAGGATACTATGCCAAATGAACGAAAAAGAGCTATTTACTTTAGCCTGCAAGAAATAACAATTAGGAAAGTACAAACTATAAAGAACTCAAAAAGCAAGGGAATCCATGCATATGATAATGCACCTAGCTTGCTTGGCCAACAAAGCTTTGTTAAAAGCACCCAAGTCCCTAAACCCCAAACCCCTGTCTCGCTTGTTACGGCACAAAGACTCCCACTAATGAAGTTTCTTATCTCCTTTCGAGTTACCCTACTAAAGTTTGACACAACTCGATAAAGGTCACAAACTAAAGAAATCGGGAGCCAAAAGAAACTCATGGAATAAGTACGAATTGCCTGCATCACAGATTTGATTAAAAAACTTTTACCCCCATAAAGGGTAGTTTGCCTTTCCAGCCTTTGACCGCACCTCAAACCCTATCAATAGAACGAAATAGAGCCTTATTATTTTTCCCCATCGCGCTAGGGAGACCCAGTTATCTTTTGTGGCAGCCAACAAAAGACACCCCCAACAACTACAAAAAAGGATCTATAACTCTACTTAGCACATTCTTACAAATACACACGGTTGATTTCATGAGATTGTTCAGCTGACCCGAGGCTTTTGGATAAGTATCCAGAATTTTTCAAATAGTAGCGGAATCAATCAAACTTGATCTATTAAAAAGTAAGTTATCATCTGGAAAAAATAAATGTGAAACCTTCAGTTCTAACCTACTATCTCAAACCTGTTATCTCACACTAAGTTCAGCTCTTCACTACAAGGCAGACAGGTCTTCCGCACAGAGTAAAAAAAAGATATGGAAATAGCGGATCCCCTTGATGGGGAACCCTAGTCGGAACCAGGGAACTCGAAACAACCATTGGCACAAAAGAGTAACTAACAGAGGCTACACGACATATGCCCTTTTCAACTACCTGCGCGAAAAATTGAGTTTTACTATGTTAATTTGATAATATGACTTGTGTTAATGCCAAAATTTGGCCATATATTTAAGGAAAAATTGTTGAGCAAAAAGGCATAAAAATTGGAGCTTGGAGATTCGCTGCTCTTAAGCCCGGAGGAACCTAACGGAAAAAAAAAAAAAACCTACAGAATTTTTCTGACTGACATGCCAACCTTTGTTCCCTAAGATTAATGACTTAAAGCACATAGTAAACTTTTGAGCGATCCATGACTTAGGAATGAAACTTTGTGACAAAGTAATGGGATGAACACACAGATGAAAGCCACGACAAATCATTAGAAGACAAGAAAAAGGTCTTTTCCTGCCAAAGGATCAATAAGAAACGGCTGAAAACATAAAGAGCATTAGCCTACTCACTGCTAATCTGATCTAGTCCCTTAACGAGAGTGACATGGGGTACTGTATGTAAGAGAGAACCCTACATGATGTCTGTTGGGAAAATCGGGTATATTTTCCCTATCCGAAATAGTTACTATTCACAAATACCAGCGAATAGAACTCCAAACAAACCCGACAAAATAATATTGAAAGAAACCGAAACAGATAATAAACAAAATATACAAAAGCAGAAAAATAAAGAACACCAGAAATTTACGAGGTTCGGTACAAATGTTACCTACGTCCTCGGGCGCCGCTGACCACTTCCACTATCTTCAAAATTGGATGAACTCCAAATTACAACTTGGGCAAGATTGAACTTAGCAATCACCCTTTACAAGAGAGGAAGAAATATATAATTTTGGGATAGATTAATTTGGCAAGGGAAAGGCTTATTTATAGCCTTACAAAGCCACCTACCAAATTTATACAAGCAATGTGGAACTCCTAAAATAACTAAGTATCAATTCAACAAATCTCCACCTTGATACTTAGTGATCTTCGAACAATTTCTTCAATCTCTAGATCAGCGACGCCAATGCCAGCTCAAATCTGCAGGATGTTAATCAAGCTCAAACAATGTTTGAACTTGATTGCTGTCACTACATTGGTCATCATATCTGCGGGATTCTCTGCAGTGTGGATCTTTTGAATTTGCACTCCACCTTCTTCGATAATCTCTCGCACAAAATGATAACGAACGTCGATGTGCTTTGTACGTGCATGATAGACTTGGTTCTTTGCTAAATGAATAGCACTCTGATTGTCACAATACACCTTGATGTGCTTTTGACCAATTCCCAAATCTTCAAGCAAACCTTGTAACCAAATTGCTTCCTTCACAGCCTCTGTAACTGCCATATACTCTGCCTCTGTAGTAGACAAAGCAACTGTAGACTGCAAGGTAGACTTCCAACTGACTGGCGCTTTAGCAAGAGTGAATACATAACCAGTAGTTGACCGACGCTTGTCTAAATCTCCCGCGTAGTCAGAATCACAATATCTAACAGCACCTTGACCAACTATATCATCCCGCTCAAATACTAAACCAACATCTACAGTATTTTGAATGTACCGTAGAATCCATTTCACAGCTAGCCAATGTCCTTTACCAGGATCATGCATGTATCTGCTCACAGCTCCAACTGCATGTGAAATGTCAGGCCTCGTACACACCATTGCATACATCAAGCTACCAACCGCATTAGCATACGAAACTTTTGCCATGTATTCTCGTTCTTCATCATTCTTAGGAGATAATTGAGCACTAAGCTTGAAATGAGGAGCAAGTGGAGTGCTTACAGGTTTTGTCTGTTCGTTCATACCAAAACGTTGTAGCACCTTCTTCAAATATTGACTCTGTGTCAAACAAAGCTTGCCTTTCTTCCTGTCTCTGTTTATCTCCATGCCGAGAATCTTCTTGGCTTCTCCCAAATCTTTCATCTCGAACTCCTGATGCAATTGAGCCTTTAACCTCTCAATCTCTACTTGGCTCTTTGATGCGATCAACATATCATCGACATATAATAGAAGATAGATGAAAGAATCATCTTGTAGCTTACGAAAATACACACAATGATCATGTGTGCTTTTGGTGTACTTTTGCTGCAGCATAAATTGATCAAATCGTTTGTACCACTGCCTCGGAGATTGCTTCAATCCATACAACGATTTGTTCAGCTTGCAAACCCAATTCTCTTTACTAGCAACCTCGAAACCTTCAGGCTGAGACACATAGATTTCCTCCTCCAAGTTACCGTGTAAAAACGCGGTCTTCACATCCAGTTGAACTAGTTCCAAATTCAAATGTTCTACCAAGGCCAACAAAATTCTAATGGAGGAATGTTTTACAACTGGAGAAAATACCTCATTATAGTCAATTCCCTCCTTCTGAGCGTAGCCCTTAGCTACCAACCTTGCCTTGTAGCGAACACCATCTTTGTTAGGAAATCCTTCTTTCTTTGCATAGACCCATTTGCATCCAATTGCCTTCTTGCCTTTAGGTAGTTTTGCCAATTGCCACGTATTATTCTTCTGAAGAGATTTCATCTCTTCATCCATGGCTTTCTTCCATTTTTCAACTTCAAAACTTCTGATCGCTTCTTTATATGTGAAAGGAACATCATCATCTACAATCGAAAGTGCATAGGCCACTGTATTTTTAAACTGAGTAGGTAAGTTTTCCATATCCTGGTATCGAGCAGGGATCTTGACATTCTGTCGTCGTGGCCTATCAACTGCAATACTTTCTTGTTGCTGTAGAGGTTCTTGGGTTAAAACCTCTTCTTCTTCTGATTCGTCTTCTGCCAACGGAGAATCAGCTTCTGTTCTACTTCCATCAACTGGGTCAATGATTCTACTTTCAAACTCCACCTGCTTCGGAGTTTGCTCCACCTGCTGCGAAGTTCCATCGGTCTTCTCAGTTACCTTTCTTAACATGGCAGATTCATCAAAGGTAACATCCCTGCTGATGACTAACTTTCTTGTTTCAGGACACCACAAACGATATCCCTTAGAACCAGATGTGATCCCCATAAAAGTAGCTTTCTTGGCTCTTGGATCCAACTTCGATTCCGTAACATGGTAGTATGCAGCGGAACCAAACACATGTAAGGAATCATAGTCAGTTGCAGGTTTTCCAGACCATACCTCCATAAGTGTTTTACCTTCAAGTGCAGACGATGGTAGACGGTTGATGAGATGACACGCATACGTCACAGCCTCACCCCAAAACTGCTTGCCCAACCCAGCATTGGACAACATACACCGAACCTTCTCCAGCAAAGTTCGGTTCATACGTTCTGCAACTCCGTTCTGTTGTGGTGTTTTTCGAACCGTGAAGTGTCGCACAATGCCTTCATCTTCACAAACTCTCATAAATGGGTCATTTGTGTACTCAGTCCCATTATCAGACCTCAGTCGCTTGATCTTTCTACCGGTCTGAGTCTCAATCATCTTTTTCCACTTGAGAAAAATTTCCAGCACTTCATCCTTCCTCTTCATGAGATACACCCAAACTCTTCTTGAGAAATCATCGACAAATGTGACATAATAATGTTTGCCACTCATAGACGGAGTCCTTGTTGGTCCCCATACATCAGTATGAACATAATCCAAGATACTTTTCGTATTATGGAGTGCGGTGCCAAAGCTCACTCTTTTCTGCTTCCCCAAAACACAATGCTCACAGAAATCCAACTTGCCGGTTCTAGCACCTTTCAATAAGCCTTGCTTCACCAATATCTGCAAGGCCTTTTCACCAGCATGTCCCAAACGCATATGCCACAGCTTGGTAATTTTTGAATCTTTCTCCTCTTCAGAGACTGCTGCTACTGCTGTCCCAATAACTGTACTACCAAGGTAGTAGTACAAGCTATTCTTCCGAACGCCTTTCATTGCCACAAGTGCTCCAGAAGTGACTTTCAATATCCCATTCTGCATAGTCACAGTGAAGCCTTTAGATTCTAATACTCCCAAAGAGATGAGATTCTTCTTCATATCTGGAACATAACGAACGTCCGTCAGAACTCTGGTTGAGCCATCTTGATTCCTCAGTCGAATTGTACCAATCCCCAAAATTTTGCATGGACTATCGTTGCCCATGAAAACATCTCCACCATTTAGTTCTTCAAGGGTAGAGAACCACTCCCTATTAGGAGTCATGTGGAAGGTACATGCTGAATCCAAAATCCAATTATCAGGATGGGATGCTGTTGATGATCCAACCAGTGCAAAATCTGAATCGTCACTACTTTCGGCTACACATGCACCAGACGATACAGCTTTTCCTTTCTTCTGCAGCTTCAGACAGTCTTTCTTCCAATGGCCTTTTTCGTGACAAAAGGCACATTCATCTTTACCAAGTCTTCCTTTTGAGTGAGATCTTCCTCTCCTTCCTTTTTGTTGTTTTTGTGAACGCCCTCTTACTGTTAGTGCCTCTGCTGCTTCATTCCTGCTTTCTTTTTTATCTTTCTTTCTAATTTCATGGCTATACAAAGCAGTGCAGACTTCATCAAATGACACTTTATCCTTCCCAATTAGTAAGCTTGTAATAAGGTAATCGAACTCATCAGGAAGGGAGGCTAACAACATTAAAGCCAAATCTTCATCCTTGAAGGTTTCATCCAAATTTAACAAATCTGCTACTAACTGATTGAAAGCAGTAATGTGGTCGTTTATCGTGGTACCAGGAAGGTAATCAAATCGGAACAATTTCTTCTTCAAATAGAGGCGATTCTGGCCGCTCTTCTTCATGAACTTGTTCTCCAACGCCTTCCACAACTTACTTGCAGATGTCTCCTTCATGAACGTATACTTCTGTTCTCTTGAGAGACACGAACGAATTGTACCACATGCTAAGCGGTTGATATTTTTCCACTCAGTTTCATCTGCTCCTTCTGGTTTCTCTTCTTCAATGGCGATGTCTAGACCTTGCTGAAAGAGAGCATCTAGAACTTCGCCTTGCCACATACCGAAATGGCCGGTTCCATCAAACTTTTCTACCTCAAACTTCATTTTCATTACAGATGCCCTGCCCAGTATAGATGACGTGGATGGCTGGGAGGATGACTGGCCTTTGAATGAGGTAGACTTTTCTTCCGCCATTTCTTTAAGCTGCTAAACTCAAAAACTGCAACAGTACTGTATTTATGAACAGTACCAGTATACTGAAATAGTGTATGTAGTCGTGAATAGTGCACCAGGTAACGTCCCAGGAAAGAGAGATGGGTCACAACGGACACTCTTAAGTACCAAGTCTTTCCTTAGCCAGACCTTGCCTAGACATGCACTTTCCACACCACCACACTGACTTCCAGCAACCACCAAGTCAGCAAACTCAAGAACAATTCTTTTCTGATGTGGAAGATCAGACAATACTGCAACCACAGAGCATACTAAGAATTTTCTAGAGAATCTGACACCTTCAGCAGCTTAAAACACAACCGTGGCTCTGATACCAATTGTTGGGAAAATCGGGTATATTTTCCCTATCCGAAATAGTTACTATTCACAAATACCAGCGAATAGAACTCCAAACAAACCCGACAAAATAATATTGAAAGAAACCGAAACAGATAATAAACAAAATATACAAAAGCAGAAAAATAAAGAACACCAGAAATTTACGAGGTTCGGTACAAATGTTACCTACGTCCTTGGGCGCCGCTGACCACTTCCACTATCTTCAAAATTGGATGAACTCCAAATTACAACTTGGGCAAGATTGAACTTAGCAATCACCCTTTACAAGAGAGGAAGAAATATATAATTTTGGGATAGATTAATTTGGCAAGGGAAAGGCTTATTTATAGCCTTACAAAGCCACCTACCAAATTTATACAAGCAATGTGGGACTCCTAAAATAACTAAGTATCAATTCAACAATGTCATTGTCAAGGTCAGTTGCCATAAATGCACCAAAAGCAGCACATAGGACATCCACCACATTCCTAACTAGTGAGATTGCATGGAATTGCCACTCGGTCACTACACAGGGTGCCAACGGGGAATCAAACCCACGTGGCAATATTATAGCCCTTCAAGGTGCATGGCTACCATGCAGCAGGTACATTATAGGCCGCGCGGGGTGGGGGGATGTTTTCCGATTATCTTCTCCCGTGACACTTGAGTATCGGAGTGTGGATGTCGGCTCCACTGACCTTCCCATGACGCATTACTCTGTCTTGTAGGGACTGGCACACTAAAGCAAAGAGATTTTGTGGGTTCATCAGTGAAATTGTGGGTGCGAGACAACTTAGTGACCTTGAGGGAAGCAGTAAATGTGTCGTGGATCCTCGAGAGACAAAGAGATAGAACCTTGAACTAAGGCGTGTGAATAAAAATGTGGATTTGACATTGTACATTTGCTTTTATAACATTTTGTATAAAAAGGGATAGATTGATATCCTAACACTTTGACTGTTGATCTTAAATATAATTTCGAACAATATACTTAATCCATTTTTTAGGTTAACTACTTGTAACTAGTCCATAAATTATTACATAACATAAATTAAATTGCCATATTTATTAGGCAAATAATTTGGATGGTATTTTAGACAAATAGCTTAGGGTGCTGATATTGCCACCCATAAATAAAATTTACACCCTCATATTTTAGTAAAATTTTAATTACAAAAGTATCCCAATGTAAAATGACCAATAAGGACCAACTATTTTAATTAAAAATAAATTAAATACTATGTACACCAATTAATTACATCTAATTTATTAACTATATTAAACCTTCTATTTAAGAAAAGAAAGAAAAATAGTACTATCGTAATTAAACTCTAATTCTATTACAAGTATCAAAATTTCCAATGAAATATATCATATAACAAAATAATAAAAAAAGAAATCTTATAGGACTTTGATCATACAAATAATTCTCTTTACTGCCAATGCCAATGCCAATGATGGTTTGTTAATCATTATATGATGGTTTGTTAATCATTATAAATTTTGAACAACAATAGAGTTACAAAGTTGATAAATCAATTTTCGAATGTCAGTCTTAATATTTTTCAATAGTTAACTGACATTTTAATTTCTTTAAAAAATAATCTCTTTGAGAATTTATAAAAAAATTAATTAATTATATATTGCAACTTTTTATAAAATAATTAATTCACCTTTTTATTCAAAAGAAATATAAATGGATATTTATGTATTTTTAATTAACATGTTGATGTAAAGATTAAATAGAGTGTATTAATAATTTAAGAGGGTTTATACATAAATTACATAAAAAAAATTAAGTAAATTGATTTTAATAAGTGTACTATTATTATAATAGGTGCTTATACTAATGATTTAAGTTTTAAATTTTAAATAGGGATGTACTTATATATGTTATTGAATATGTATACATCCTATGTATATAGTATGTTGAACCAACGAATATACATTTTATGTTACAACTTCTTTTTTCCAATAGTAAATAATATAAATCTTTTAGTCAAATTTAAGTCATCAACTCTTTACATAAACTTATATCTACTTAAAAGCTTCGAAGAATCAAAACAATTTATTTATTCGAATAATCTTGAAATTAAATTTATTTAGTTGTTAAAATTTAACATTATCACGTTTATTTTAAAAAAAACTAATAATAATAATAATCATGTTTTGTTTAATATTAAAAGCTCTTTCTATATACCATCTTATAGCTTAGGTGATGTGAACCTCTCTAATCCATGTTAGTGGTTGGGGTTCAAGTTCTAATATGTGTATTTACCAGCATATATAAGGAGTTTACTCACTTTTACGTGGGAGTAGATATCTTCCGGTTATGAAACAGATATCATGTCGTAGACATCTCCCGTTATAGGAGTAGATTTTCAGACTGCATATATAGTGATTAATATCAGTAGGTTCGGTAGAATTCAGACCCGTACGGTGACAGTTTTAAAAATTATCTATTTTACTATTAGCCGAGTAGAATATACTTTTTTTTTAATTTAAAGGGAGAACTTCAATTTAGTCCCTACTTGTTTGTGAAACCTTACTTTTTTACTCGCGTTTTACTTTTTAGTTCCCGTGATCCCTAATATTTAGAAAATAAATCAAAATAGTCTTCTATTAAAACAGACGTTAGTCAAAAGAGAGTTGACCGAGGGCATAATTGTCATTATGTTAAGAGGCTGTTAGGATTGTGACACATGTATTTAATTTTAAAAAGATAATTAAAAATAATTTTTTTTAAAAAGAACAAATAAATTTTTTTAAGAAAAATATTGGTAGATGGAGATTCAATCTCCACCGTCCATCAAGATTAATGGACGGTGGAGATTGGATCTCCACCTAACCAAGAACAAAAAAAAAATGGAAAAAAAAAAAATTTGAATCTACCATTGCTGGAATAGCGATGATGGTAGCCATCACTGGAACAACGATGGTGGTGGCCATCACTGAATCGCTCGAGATCCAACGATGGCCAAGTGAAGGCCATCCTTGGAGATCTCCATCAATGGCCGCCGCTGGACATCCAACGATGGCCGCTATCGGCCATCGCTGGAGATTCAACGATGGCCACCATCACTAGAGATGCCAGTGATCTCCACCAAGAGTTTTTTTTTTTGGCTTTTTTTTTAAAAAGAAATTTCCTTTTAATATTTTTTTAAAAAAATGGTGTAAATTTGTAAAATTTAAATGATTTAAACAGTAAATTTTTTTTTTTAAAATTTATCTATATTGAGGGGTAAAACTAACTTTTTAATAACTCTATTACGATTGACAAACTAAAAGTTGGTCAAAAAAACTATTTTGATTTATTTTTTAAATGTTAGGGACTACGAAAACTAAAAAGTAAAACGTGAGTAAAAAGTTAGGTTTTACAAATAAATAGGGACTAAATTAAAGTTTTCCTAATTTAAAAAATAATATATATATATGTCGTAAGTTAAAATAACTCTCACTCTCTCTCTCTTTAATGATTATTTGTCTTTTATAAAAAAGAAAATGAAAAGAAGAGTCAAACTAACAGCTTTCTATCTACCACCCTCCTTCTCAGTTTCCAGCTCAGTGCAATTTGGTCAACCATTTTCTTTATTTAATTCCACTCTCCCTCTTCTTTATAAGCAATCACTTTGATTATCGATCCATTAACAATGACTAGTAGTAGTACACATTTTCATCAACCAGTCATGGACGACGATACCCTTTTTCCAGACACCGATCTCGAACTCAGCTTCACATCCACCACCACCGACCGTACTTTTACTTCTTCCAGTGCCCGTTCCAGTCTCGCTCGCTCCAGTCTCACCCTCAGTTTCAACGAGTCCCTTCTCTCTAACAACAACTCTACTACTACTAATGCTGCAACCACCACCACCCTCCACCACCGTAAATGGGACCCACAATGGTCTGCCATCAAGGCCGCCACCACTCTCTCCTCTGACGGCAACCTCCACCTCAGCCACCTCAAGCTTGTTCGCCATCTCGGCACTGGAAACCTCGGAAGAGTCTTCCTTTGCCACCTGAGGGACTGCAACAGCGCCAGTTTCGCTCTCAAAGTTATCGACAAAGACTCTCTCACTGCCAAGAAACTCTCACACGTCGAAATGGAGGCGGAGATCCTCTCCATGCTCGACCACCCTTATCTCCCTACACTCTACGCGCGCCTCGATGTTTCTCACTACACATGTCTCTTGATCGACTACTGTCCCAACGGAGACCTCCACTCTCTTCTCCGCAAACAGCCCGCCAACCGCCTACCCCTCCAGGCCGTCAGGTTCTTCGCCGCAGAAGTGCTCGTCGCCTTGGAGTATCTCCACGCGCTCGGTGTCGTTTACCGGGATCTGAAACCGGAAAACATTTTGTTACGTGAAGACGGGCATATTATGTTGTCAGATTTCGATTTGTGCTTCAAAGCCGATGTGGTCCCCACCTTGCAGAAACACCGGGTCCTCAGGTCCGTACCAACAACCAGAAACCGCTGCGGTTGTTTCGGTTCTGTGAACCGGAAGGAACCGGAGGAGGAGGAGGAGGAGGAGGTGGTGGCGGAGTTTGTAGCGGAGCCGGTGACGGCGTTCTCCAAGTCTTGTGTTGGGACCCACGAGTACTTGGCTCCCGAGTTGGTGACCGGTAACGGCCACGGTAACGGCGTTGACTGGTGGGCATTTGGGATTCTTATACACGAGTTATTATACGGAGAGACACCGTTTAGGGGAGGAAGCAAGGAGAGCACCCTGCGCAATATAGCATCAAGCAAAGAGGTGAGGTGCACGGTGGCGCAGAGAGCAGAGGAAGGAGCAGCAGAAGCAAGGGACTTGATAGAGAAACTGTTGGTAAAAGACCCAAGGGAGAGGCTAGGGTGCGCTAGGGGTGCCACGGATATTAAACGCCACCCCTTTTTTGACGGAATCAAGTGGCCGTTGATCAGGAACTACAAGCCACCGGAAGTTAGAGGGCTGGTGATGAGGAGAACCAAGTCGCACGTGCCTGTTGGAGTTGTTACTCACAACAACAACAACAGCAGCAGCAGCAGCAGGCGTTGTTGGTGGAAGAAACTTGCTATTTTTAACAAAACAAATAAAATTTCTAGTTCTAGAAATTATTACCAAAACTTGAGTTTTAGTAAAAATAATAGTAATTATTATCATTATTATTGTGTTAATAATAATAATAATAAGGGTAGGAATTAGGAAATGTGTCCCACTTTATTACACTTTTTTTTTTTTGGGTTAGAATTTTAGATTTTACATTTTGAATACGTTGAGTACGTGAGTTATTGTATATGAATCGACAGATATACAGGAAAGATTCATACCAGTAATTAAGTTTTTGTGCTTTTTTTTTTTTTTTTGGAAGAGTGAACTTTTTTATTTATTTATTTGTATTCTTCTTTGAATTTACATTTAATTATTATTTTGTCTATTTAATTTTGTAATCTTAAATGAGTTCATCTCTTGTATAAATAATAACTTATTATCAATAAAATATATGAGTTTTAATTACTATCAATCATGTGTTAGTAGGGATGTCACTGGTTCGATTCGAACCGGAATCGGAAGATTAGGTTTCGGTTTTGGCTCAAAATCGCTAATCGAATCGGGACTATTCGATCCCGGTTCATAGGAAAAAGGAACCAAAACCACCAGTTCTGGTTCCTTTTATTTAAAAAAAAATTTTAAAAAAAAATTATCGTTGGCCAACGGCTGGTTGGTTGCAAAATTGTAGCCAGCCCCCCATTTCCCCCAAAATTCAAAAACTACCCCTCCCCTAAAATCTATATAAACCCCCTTCCTCACTTCATTTTTCACACAATTCACATTTCTCTCTTATTCTTACTCTCTTAAATTCTCAATTATTTCAATTATATCATAATTTTCAATTCTCTTCATTTTTTTTCAATTATTAATTTTAATTATATATTTATTTTTTTCAAATTTTAAAATATCAATGGCAAGTTTTGATCTTTCCAGAAGATCAGTTTTCGACAAAGGCAAGGCTCCTATGAATGTTCAAGAAGAGTCGTGTGATACTTTCCTTAATGAAGCAAATTATCAGGACTTTTTACAGTATTAAGCATTTGAGGAAGAAATATTCGGTAATGAATCTCCTGATTCCCCTTTAAATATTTCTAAACCCGGTTCTACTCCTCAAGGCCCCCAAAATCCTTTTTACCATGCAACTAGCCAATCCCAAAATATGCCCGATTTGGGTGATGCTGATTCGTGGAAGTATAAATCTGAACTTTTTAAAGTTCATGTGGAAAAATGTGGAAAAAGAACTCGAAAAATTGGTGGTAAGTTGTAACTACTTTTCCAAAGAGTTTAAGTGGAACACATCTGGAAGAATACAACTCATACTAGAAATACATCAACAACAGTCATCTAGTCGAAGCATCCCGAGCAAGCGGACAACTACAAATTGGTAGGTACGCAACCATCCATTATTTAAATATAATGATGCATGTAATATGAAAGAATTAGCTAAAATGACAGCTGTAGAACATTTACCTTTTAGTTTTGGTGAAAAAATGGGTTTTTTTTAAAATATTGTCATAATGCCTTAAATCCCGCTGCATGTAGGGTATCTGGAAATACTCTTAAACGTACAATATGTGAAATTTATAAAAAAAAGAGAAGAAAGTTTTAGTTAAATATTTTAAAAATTATGTAGGTCGTGTTTCCGCTTGTACTGATATCTTAAGTGATCATTGGAAAAAACATTCATATTTAGGTATCACATGTCATTATATTGATGAAACATGGGAGTTGTGAAAAAGAGTTCTTGCATTTAAAGTTTTTAATGAATCTCATACTATTGATAATATATATAAATTGATGAAAATTATTTTTGAAGAATATTCTATTGAAAACAAAATTTTTACAATTAGATTTGATAATACTGCAAACAATACCGCCGTCATTCCACGATTATATGAATTATGTAACCCTTATTTTGGCAGTAGATTTTTTCATCAAAGATGTGTTTGTTATGTTTTAAATTTATGTGTACAAACTGGTTTGCAAACACTTTAACATTATATTAAATCAATTAGGGATGCTCTTTATTATATATAGGGAAACATCTTAATACCATGAAACAATGAGCTAGATTTTACAAATCTTATGGGAAGCATTCAATTAGATTTTTTTTGTGATGTTCCAACTAGTTGGAACTCCACATATAAATTGCTGTGTGAAAGTTATGAATATAGGGATTTATTAGTTCATTTTATGCAGTATAATTACAGTAATATTAATTTGTATAATCAGCATTGAGAGGTTTGTACACGTATTTGTGAATTGTTAAAAGTTTTTAATGATGCAACTAATATATTTTTTATAGAAGCCCTAAATATTATTGGTGCACTTTCTAAGTATGCACTAAATGAATTATTAACTGAATGTGTTAGAGTTATGAAATTAAAATGGTTAGATTATTATAAGGATATTCCTATTATTTATGTAATTGCTTTATGTTTTGACCCTAGGTATAAATTAGATAATTTATTTGAATATTACACTGTTTATTATCAATGTTTAGGGGTAAATGATATTGAAATTGTTAGTTTATTTAATAATGTTAGGAATTTATTTTATCAATGTATGAAGAATACCGTACTATATACATTTTAGGAATTTATTAATGTCCACCACTAAACATTAATGTTCAGAATCCAGAAAAAGATTTTCTATTTAACGTCCCCTCAACATTAAAGAAGTTAGGGTCCAGTATGTTATTAAAACAAACAAAGAAAATACGGACTATGTCTTCATCAACCTCCACTTCAGAGATTGATGTTTACTTAAACACTACATTCGAGTTTGTGAACGATGACTTTAACCTTCAACATTGGTGGAGGGATCACGAGAGAAATTTTCCAATTTGGCCATTATAGCCAAACAAAATTTTCAAATCCCTATCTCGACCGTGGCAGTGGAACAAGAATTTAGCACTGGCGGCAACAGTGTCGACGAGAAACGATCATTGTTGAGTCTAGACTCAATTCAGATCCAAGTATGTGTTGACGACTAGACCAAGGCACAATACAATTGCAGGTAATAGGAAATGGACCAACCATCCGACGATAACGACTTTTTCGACAATAACGATGATACTATGACTACTGAAGGTACGAGTGATGATTGATGATCAGATATATAAAAGGTAATAGAACTATGTAGAATTTGATTCCTCCTAGAGGATACGTAGGTGTTACGCCTTTTTGTACCCGTAAGTATACGGGGTCGGCACAAGTAATAAAGTGATGAGTAAATTATCGTTTCCACAGGGATATTTAGGCGTTGAATACTAAAATTAACCAAGTCTATATCTATTTGAATAAATCAAAATGGTTTGTAAGAGGAAAATTAAAGATGAAAATACATAAACATAAAAATAAAGTAAAAAACCAATATTAGAGATTAGTTAGGGTATTTGAATTCACCTAATCTATTCAATTGAATTTCATGAAAGCACATTGTTGTAGTTTAATTATTCATGTTGATAATCGTGTTTATCTAAATTATCCAAAGTCCCCTCTCGAGGTAAATCAGACCTATTCCACATACACTAATATCCTATCTCTCGATGGTATATCCAAGTGCATGAAAATGCATTAGTAACAATAAACACCCTATATGATCACACAAGCAAATTAATATATCTCTATCTAATTCTACTTGTGGTGGACATTACATCGAGCACGTTGTGGGCGTCTCCTTTCGGTACATAACACACAACCAATTTATTATCTAAATGTAGGCCTTCACATTCAAAAGCATTAAGCACAATAATACCACTCAACAACATAATAATCAACCACAACAAATTAAACGATCAATTCATTTAAGTTTCATAGAAAAGGATCCCTCAAAACCCTAACTTACAAATTTAGTTCATAATCAAATATTTACAACTAAAACGATGATATAAAGCGAGACGGATTAAATGGAGGATAATGCTAGGTGGTCACACGGTTCCAATTCCGGATAAGGAGATAAATTGCTTATTATTGAGCACTTTATTAACATGATACGAATTGAGTAACATTATGCTCAAAATAATTATCATGAAATAAATCACAAAATATATTCATAAACAATAAAATCCAAATCCGTTCATAGTTCCAAAAATCACTTAACAAGAGTTCTAACTACTCATAATCATCAATGAACAATCAAAGAAAGAATAATGAGATGAAATACAACCCATCGAAGCTCTCAAGAATCGAAATCCCGCTTTGATCCGGCTGGAACTTCTCCGCTTTCGAACTTCGTCTTCTTCGATGAACAATCATGAAACTAGAGATGTGTTGGTGTTTTGTGGTGTTGGGATGTGATTTGGATGATGAAAAGAGGTGAGAAATCAACCTTGGCCGCAACTTGGAGCTGCCAAAGTCTGTCCAAGTCGAACTCCCGAAAGCTGCTGCCTCCTTTTCCTTTTATAACCTGCTGCTAGGTCATCAGATTTTTGGCCACCACGACCGGTGCATCGCGACCGGTGCTCGCGGTGACAGATCGCCATACACACTGGACAGTGGCAAGTCTTCACCGTGAGGAGGATGGCGAGCAGCTTTGGTCGCGGTCGTGGTCGCTATATGCACTGGTTCAGCAAGTTTCTTCACCGCGAGCAAGAGAGCAAGGAGACTGTTGTCGCGAGAGCAAGCTGTCACACCTCCACTTCTTCGCGGTGACCAGGCCGCGTTACCTGCTGGAGCAATTTCCTTCTTCACGTGCAAGCTACTTTTGCTTCTTTCTTCATTTTCTTCACAGCTTCATGTTGATTGGTGCTAGGTGGCAGCTGCTGTTGACTCTTCTCCATGCAATTGATTTTGCTCCCTAAATTCTTTCACGTGCACAGTTCTTCTCTTCAATTTGGCTTCCATGCAAGGTGACAGCTGCTGCTAATTATCTTCAATTCTTTATGCATGCAACAACTTTTGATTGGATATTCTCCAAATGATCCATGGATTTTCTCTAATTGATCCATGTAAGGAGGCTTCTCTCTAATTGGTACCCGAATTGCTCGGTCTTGCCTCGAATCATCGTGTATTCGCATTAATTCACGGGGTTCACCTAATAGCTGCACATACTCACAAAACACATCAAACGCACCGAAAATACTCGAAAATACAAACGAAAGATACGATTAAATGGATATAAAAATGTAACAATTATCGACCGATCAGTAGGCAGCTTAATTGAGCTAAAATTAAGTGCAAGTCCAAATTTCTTATTTATTTCTTTAAATTTTATTTTATTTTTATGATATTATTGTAATTTTATTTAAATCTTATCGTAGCTTTGGGTTACCCACTTTTTTTTTCTAGATTATTTTAATTTTCAATTAATTTTTTAATTTTTTTTTAAAAAACTGGTTCTGGAACCGGAACCGAAACTGGCATAGAACTGCTAGTTCCCAAAACCGACATGGAACCGCGGTTTCAAACTGGAACCAAAACCTTTTACCCAATGTTCCGGTTCCAGTTCTCCCTTTAGGGAACCGGAACCTGCGGTTCTAGGACCGGAACCAGCAGTTCTAGAACTGGAACCAGCGGTTTTGGAATCGTGTCCATCCCTATGTGTTAGTCTATGCCATCATTTTGGAGGTCTAGTTTCTCTCGGAGTAAGCCAAATTCTATTTTCATTATCATATCAAATGTTTTCGTATTAGGTCCAACTTCCTAATTGTGTCACCATGTGTTTATTAGAGATATTTTGGACCTCGTAAACATGATTGCGGTAATTTTGCAAAAATTATGATAGTGAAGGGAGACAAATTTATTTTATCATATAAAGGTGGTAGAATTGGGTTTCAAAAACTTTTCTTTTCTTGAAAACTATTTTTACAAAGATCGAGTTCTTATACATATGTGAATAGAAACTTTAACTACAATTACCTTTGATGCGTTTCTTGATTTGTTGACTTCTCGATTCACCACCAAGCCTTCCGAGCTATGACCCGTGGTCTGACAATGCGTGTGTAGGCACATCACGAATGAAGAGATGGAGATTGCAGAAAAGAGGAGAAGACAACGCCTTGTCTCTCTCCCTAGGCCGACCGAACCTGCAAGAAAGAGGGTCAGAAAAACTTTCTTTTTCTTCTCTCCGTTTTGGTGTTAATTACATTAGTTATTTTCCTAGTAACATATCATATATATACTAGGTCTCTAGGGTTTTATTTGACTAAATCAAAATAGGATTCTAAATTCTATTTTATTTTTGATCTCCCTAGAGTTTGAACCTTTGACCTCTAGGACTATTAAATAATTATATTATTTAATTCCTTTTGTAGTTGTCATGGTTCGAACTTGTAACATCTTATTTAATAATTAAAACAATTAATAATTAATAATTTTTATTTAATTATTAAATCATTAATTAAATAATCATATTATTTAATTAATTCTCTTTAATTAAATTATGTCACTTTCGTAACACTATTAATTGGACAATCCAATTAATTTACCGTGACCCTCGTTATCAATAACCATAAGGGCTAGTAAGGGGACCTAATGGACCCACAATTTTGAGCTGCAATAATACTTGGTAATATTAATTAAACTCTTTAATTAATATTCCATGATTATTAATCTCGAAGTTGTTCTACTAAAAATCCAAGGCTGAACTCTCAGAACTGTAAACTGTAAACGTTTTATATAATCTCAAGTCTCAATGTCGATTGAGATAGGTATTACATATAGTATGATCATCTACAAGTAGTTCAGATAACGGGCTATGCCCGTGGTTGATACTTTTATTTTTTTTTTCATAAAAAAATTATTTTAGTTTAATTAGTAGAATGAAATTTGTTTGTTTCTTATAAAATCTACTAGTAAATTTAAATAATTGAACATTAATACCCAAAACATTACAACAAAATAACATTAACATTAATATTAATTTACAACAAAATAACACAAAATCCTAATTAAATTATTCAAGTCTTAATATTATGTTCATACCTTACAACAAAATAACACAAAATTATAATTAAAATACTCAAGTCCTAATATTATATTCACATCCAAAATAATAACTGAATCGTAATTGTGTCATAAATTATAAAAATAAATAAAATTCTAATATGTAATATATTTTAAAGGCCAAGTAATATAAGTACCCCTAGCATCTTCAAGTATATGTAGGTCACTAGATGGGCAACACAAAGGTACTTTACTCACCAATATCTTCTTTACAGTGATTATCCAATGACCCGAACTAAGAATCATATGATGAACTAATGCTTGTGGATCAGTGCATTCAATTTCAGCTTTTGCTATTACCTCTCCACTACCAATCCAATGCAATAACTTGCATTTTTTTACCCTTTTGAGATGAAAAATCCATTTCATTTATAGAAACATCAGGCGGTGACTAATATAACCAGAAAAGAAAATACGTATTAAAATAAATATATCTTGACTAGTATACAACTTTAACTAACATTTTGTGAATAAAATATTACCTTTAAAGAAGATTCAATAATTTTTGCAATTTCATTACTTCCTTACCTATTTGAAGCACTCGAATATTGTCCCTACCAAAACAATAAGTATTTTTTTGAGCTAATTTCGGTTTAATATCATATAAAAAATATTGCAGCAAAACAGTAACATCATATAACATAAATCTCAAAACAATAAATTAAAAATGTAAAAGCATGAACAAAATCTGAAACATTTACCTGATGCAAGCTAGAAGACGTTAATATCTTCCTTCAATTACCGATATATAATTGGTGTGAAATTGAAATGTACTTAATATAAATTAAAATATTATTTAATATAAATTAAAGTACTAGCATAATGTAAGTAACATTACCTGCATAGTTAAGAAAGTAGATTTCATTTCAGCCATTTGTTGCCTCAAAGTTTTCATCTCTTCTTGAAGCTGAGTTGTAGCTTGTTTACCAATCACAGTTACCTGTACTCTAGTTGGTATTACACCAAATCTCAATCCACGAACGCGCCCTCGATGCTCATTTCCTAAAACTTGAGATATTGCATCCTCTTTAACTATTGTTATCTTATCCAAAGAAATAGCCTCTATTTATTTCTAAATGTCATGATAAACCTTGGTATTATTGGAAAATCTAAGTACTTTAGCAGGCACTTCCTGATATATATTATTAGTTTGTTCATTTACTTTCCATCGAGAATCACCATATCTTGGACATTCCTCGAGATGGCCTAGTTCTTTTCGAAACAAACAACAATCATTCACACATGCATGTAATCTCAACATTAAAACTATCTTAGAAGAAAACATCCCTATACATTCGAAATGTATTTAACTTTTATCATTTGATATGGAAGTTCTTAGGTTTTCTCCATGGAAGACCCAATTAGTGTAGGTAGGATCCATCCTCTTAATGACTATACATTCGAAATGCATTTGAACTTTTATCATTTGATATGGAAGTTCTTAGGTTTTTCCCATGGAAGACCCAATTAGTGTAGGCAGGATCCATCCTCTTAATGACTAAGTGTTCGTACACTATCTTAGTAGGATGAAAACTTTAATTTTGACATGTTTTACAAGGGCAAACTATCAAATTACGATTTCTTGCATTTCTTTTAGCAATCTCAACGAATTTTTTAACGCCATCTTTATATTCGTGTTTTGCTCTACAATAAAAAAAAGGAAAAACAAAACTAAAAATTGTCATTACTTAAAAGCCAATATATATATATATATATATATATATATGTATATATGTATGTGTATATATATATATATGTGTGTATATATACACACACATTTATATATACATATATACATATATATATATATATTATATAAAAGTGAATGAATTCGGCTTATTAACTTTGATAATTTTAACCAATTCTTATCCATTTGCAAACAAATAACCCTTAAATGTTTATTAATAAACAACTCTTAGATACTTAAATGATCAAATCAGGAAAAACAATCACAACAGATTCATACTCCAATTTGTACAAAGCAAACAAAATTACTCCAACATCAAAAAGCTGAAATGTAAATAAAAAAAGGAATATATTAAATCTTAAAAATATACTTATGGCACACAACTACCTACCCATGTTACACAGTCTTAAATATTAATTTTCTTTCATCTAAATCCCCTAAATACATGCAAAAACTTAGCTTAAAGAACACGAATAACATATCGCTAGAAACGACCCAATTTTCCTAGTAACCAAAACCAACAAAATGTCAGTATTTATTGGGTTTTTAGGCACAACAAAAAAACCAAGGAACCCAAAGTTGATCAGTTTTTTTCCAAAAATAAATCCCCAAATCAGAGGTTCACTATTGGGTCCTCAAAACTGTAACAATCAAACCGTATACATGAATTAGAACAAAAGAAAACAAATACACTACAAACTCAAAGCCGATATTTTACAAATCTTAGCATGATCTCTCTTGCAAAGCAAGTCTAATAACAAGAAACCAACAACAGATGAAAAACTATACTGACCAACAAATACCAAAAATTTAAAAGCAATCACTCTCAAATGTTTAATTATAGATCCTTTTAGTATGTTTTATAATTGGTATTAGAATAATCAGAGATATAACTGAGATTACTGTTACAATATCTTATAAGATTCACTTTCCATATATTACTATCACATCCTTTGTTAAATTCCATGTATATATTATTTACTAATCGAAACTAATACCCCTTTTGCTTTTAACTCCTTTTATACATTTTACTAGTAAAAACTTCATTTATTAAAAAAAGTAAAATAATAATGAGCTAAGTTGAGTTGATTTTGACTCTGGTTAAAATCACCTTTTTATTTCATCCTTTAAATCTCTAGACTTGATGCCAGTTTCCACACACAAACTCTCTCTTTCTCTTGACCAAATTTAATATTTTGAAACAATTTTCAAAGTGAAAGCCTTCTCAAAACAGTCAGCTTAGCAGCTGAAACTTTAAAATAATTAAGGATTAATAAATAATAAGGGTTTGTTTTCAACAAAACCACATGGGAAGAGCAAACAATAATGTGACCCACACATATCATTGCCAACAACCAAGATTTAAATTAAAGGTCTCAACAGTCATTACACCATTTTGAAAATTTTTGTCACAAACCTTTCATGGATCCCACTTCCCACCATCACTGCCCAACTGCTCACTCCTAAACAGCACACAGTAATATAAAAGATTTTGCACCCCTTACCCAAAAGAGTTGTGTGCATATATAAAATGAAAAAATCTAGCCAAAAACACATAATAATGACTCAAAAGACAAGAAAAGCAAAAGCAGTTGCCTAAGATGGCGGCGAGCGAGGGACCTGAGACGACGAGATGCAACCTACAACGGTGAGTCGCGACCTGCAACGGCGAGATGAGAGGCAGCGAGCGACGGACCAGCTATGGAAAGCAAGGCGAGGACAAGTGAGGCATGCTGCTAGTAGGGGGAGAAAAATAATGGAGAAAAACAAGAGAGGTGGCTGGTAGGGGGAGAAAAATGGTAGGATTTTTTTTTTTTTTTATGTATTGAATTGGGTAGTTCGGGTCACAATGAACTGACCCGTACCCGACCCAATTATTTTGTGGGATAACATTTATCTACCATGGGCCTTTAAATACCCGTAATAAATAACGGATATCCATTACCTTAATTGAATGCCTGTTGTGGATAATATTTAACGACCACGAGTATTTAAAGGCCCGTAATGGATATGATTAAGGACCACGGGCATTTAAAGGCCTGCGGTGGATAAATATTTTCTACAACGGCTCATGAATGCCCGTGATAGATAGGCTGTTATAGTAAACTTTTTTTCTTGTAGTGTATATGAATCTCATCTACTAACGGATCTTGGTGAGAGATTCATATAAATCGTGGCCCAGTCCTATATGCTCTCATTATATAAGGTGTCTCCATTCTCATGTTAACTGCACGAGCAGTCTAAGATAAGACCACCGTATATTACAGAATGGACTGCAGCAGTAGATCAACCACAAACAAAGTCCCCAGCTTTGTTTATTATTTATAGACCCTTTAGATTGTATATCTCAAAATGAATCATATTGTATATGACTTTTATATACTCATTTAAATTTTATATCTTACAATCTTGATGTTACATGCACAATATATAAATGTATGAACAAATAAAATATTTTTATTCGAATGATAAATCTTTAACTTTTATTTATGTCTAATAACATTTACAATTACAAGTTTTAAGGCATAAATCCCAACAATCTCCGACTTGCACTAAAGCAGATAGGACATGTCTCGTAATCCTAAACCCTCTAGGTGACCTTCAAACACTTTAGCCATTAAGGTCTTCATAAATGGATCAGCCAAGTTGTCATGCGACACAATTTTCGTCACGGTCACATCTCCTCTCTGCACTATCTCTCTGATGAGATGATATTTTTTCTTTATATTCTTCTCTCTTTTGTGGCTTTTCGGTTATTTAGAACAGCCATAACTTCAATATTATCACAATAAAGTGTCACGGGTTTATCCATATCCAGAACAATTTTCAGATCACTCAAGAACTTATGGAGCCACACAGCTTCCTTAACAGCTTCACAAGTTGCTACATACTCGACTTTCATGTTGAAATCAACAATACAAGATTACTTGATGCTCCTTTATACTATGGCTCCACCACCAAGGGTGAATACTGACCCAGACGTGAATTTTCTAGAATCCTTGTCCGACTGAAAGTTAGAATGTGTATATCCTAATGAGATCAAATCCGAATGGGAATATACTAGCATATAGTTTCTCGTTCTCCGAAGATACTTAAGAATATGCTTAATAACAACCCAATGATCTAATCTTGGGTTGGACTGATATCTGCTGGTTACTCCCACTACGAAGCAGATGTCGGGTCTCGTGCATATCATAGCATACATATGACTACTTACTGCTGACGCATAGGGAATTCGTCTCACATTCTCAATTTCTTGAGGTGTCTTATGATACTGTTCCTTAGACAGATGAATTCCATGCCTAGAAGGTAAACTCCCTTTCTTGGAGTTCTGCATCGAGAATCACACAAGTATCTTGTCGATATACGATGCTTGAGACAATGCTAACAGTTTGTTCTTACGATCCCTTATTAATTTGATCCCTAGAACATAATTTCCCTCTCCCAAATCTTTCAGTTGTAATTGGTTAGCAAGCCAACCCTTTAATTCTGAAAATGTCCCCACGTCATTCTCAATGAGTAGGATATCATGTACGTAAAGGATCAGGAATATTACTTTCTTATCAATGATGTGCTTGTATACACAAGACTCATCAACGTTTTGCTCAAAAGCATAGGTTTTGATAGTAGTATCAAACCTAATATTCCAAGATCTAGATGCTTGCTTAAGTCCACAAATAGACATTTGCAACTTACAAGCTTTTTGCTCTTGATCTTGGGATATGAATCCCTCTGGTTGTATCATGTAGATGCTCTCATCAAAATTGCCATTCAAGAATGCAGTCTTAACATCCATCTGCAAATTTCATAATCGAAATAGACAGTTATATATAAGAGTATCCTAATAGACTTAAACATAGCTACTGGCAAGAAGGTCTCATCATAATCGATGCCTTTTTTCTGGGTATAATGCTTCGCCACTAGCCTTGCTTTGAAAGTCTCTACTTTCTCGTCTACTTCTCTCTTTCTCTTGTAGATCCACTTACACCCTATAGGTTTTATCCCATCCGGTAAGTCTACAACCTCCCAGACTGAGTTGAAATACATGGACTCTATCTTGAAATTCATGGTTTTAAGCCATTCCTTTCGTCAGAATCTTCCATTACATGTCAATAGATTATCTACACTATCATAAAAAATGACACCCTATGCCTCTCCAATACCTAAATAGCGATTAGGTTGTCGTACAACCCTTCCACTATATCTAGGTGGCAGTGCTTCCTGACTAGGAATCATCTGACTATCAGATGTAGATGGAACTACAACTTTGTCAACAACTTTTGTTGACTGAGCACTGGTCATACCAGGTTCTAGCTCTTTTAACACAATCTTGCTTTGAGGCTTATGATTACTCATATAGTCTTTTTTAAGAAACGTTACGTTTGTCGATACAAATACTTTGTTTTCTTGAGGATTATAAAAAAATAATCCTCTAGGACACCCCCATATGCAAAAATATAAAAAAAAAAACTAGTTTTACAACCATTCCACAACTCTAGAGGAGTCTTAGGAACGAATTTGGATGGAACTACATTCAATATCTATACTGCTGTTTGTAATGCATATCCCCAAAAGAAATTTGGTAATGATGAGAAACTAATAATAGATCTTACCATTTCCAACAGGGTTCTATTTCTCCTCACTTCAACACCATTCTGTTGTAGTGTCCCCGGAGTAATGAGTTAGGATACAATCCCATATTCAACCATGTAGTCTTCAAGCTCTTGGTTGAGATACTCACCTCTACGATTCGATCGTAGAGATTTAATTGTTTTGCCTAATTGGTTTTCAACTTTAGCTCGGAATTCTTTGAACTTCTAAAATGTTTCCGACTTTTGTTGCATTAGTTAAATATATCCGCATATTGAGTAGTCGTCAATAAATATGACATAATACTCATAACCACCTCTAGCTTTAACACTCATAGGTCCGCAGGCGTCTGAGTGTATAAGCTCTAGTGGTTGCGTATCTCTAAGCCCTTTTCCTATAAAAGGTCTCTTAGTCATTTTACCTTCTAAACAAGAAGCACAAACCGATAAAGTGTCGTTAATTGACTTAAAGGCCCACCTTTTACAATTCTATCTATCCTGTCAAGGTTGATATACCTAAGTCTCAGATGTCACAGATATGTTTCATTATCTGGAGAAACTTTCTATTGTTTTGTTTTAGGTTTTTTAACTTTAAACTTTCTATCCTTCCGCAAACCTCAAGTCCACACACGCGCAGGAATTGCACGTAGCGGTTTTGGATGCTTTAGGACTATCCGAATGACTTTCATAGGCTGACATCTTTTGTACCAAGGCTTACGCATTACCCTAACACGTATTCGAGATCCAAACGAAGCCCAAAACAGCCCTAGCACACGCGAAGATGCGGCGGCCAACAGTGACAGCCGCGATCACACTTGGTGTGCGCAGCCCTTGTGCGAGCCGCGCTTCTCCGGACGTTGTGGGCATTTTACCCGTAGTTTTTCTTTCCGATTTTCTACCACTTTTCTGAAATAATATTCGAAAATATTTCCCAAAAACTTCCAATAAAAATCGTCCATGAAAAAACCACGCGAATAGCCCTCAAGCGTCGTGGCAGCAACCGGCGCGCATGCACAACCCACGCGCGGCTGCTGCTGCGCTCAATAGGCTTTCGCCCCTTTGCTGCATTATTTTTTATTTTTCGTATCATCCTCACTCACGATCTTCTTCACATTACAGAAAACTATACAAAAAATATAACAAAAACAATATACAAAACAGCCATGAAATACAATTGGCCTTCCCAAAAATAAAAACGAATCCTAGAACACATAACGCCATATAATTAACGACCATTTATGCTTTTAATATATACAATCAAAATTATATATAAACAAATTATACAAACCCTAGATTGTGCCTACACATATCATACATCAAGAATCAAGAAAACAAAAGAAAATCAAGAACATAAAAAAATTGTAGTTTTTCTTTTTCACGTATATACAAAAACTCAGAACCTAGGGCTTTGATACCGATTGAAGGGAGTGTTTTATCACATAAAGGCAGAGGAATTGGGTTTCAAAATTTTTTTTTTCTTAAAAACTATTTTTACAAAGATCGAGTGCTTATACATACGCTAATAGAAACTTTAACTACATTTACCTTTGATGTGTTTCTTGATTTGTTGACTTCTCGATTCACCACCAAGCCTTTCGAACTATGATCCACGGTCTGACAAAGCATGTGTGGGCACGTCACAGATGAAGAGATGGAGATTGCAGAAAAGAGGAGAAGACAACGCCTTGTCTCTCTCCCTAGGCTGGCCGAACCTGCAAGAAAGAGGGTCAGAAAAACTTTCTTTTTCTTCTCTGCTTTTTGGTGTGCTTTTTTTTTTTCTCAGATTAATTGCATTGGTTATTTTTCTAGTAACATATCATATATATATATATATATATATATATATATATATATATATATATATATTAGGTATCTAGGGTTTTATTTGATCAAGTCAAAGTAGGATTCTAAATCCTATTTTATTTTTGGTCTTCTTAGAGTTTGAACCTTTGACCTCTAAGACTATTAAATAATCATATTATTTAATTCTTTTTGTCCTTATCATGGTTCGAACTTGCAACCTCCTATTTAATAATTAAAACAATTAATAATTTTTATTTAATTATTTAATTATTAATTAAATAATCATATTATTTAATTAATTCTCTTTAATTAAAGTATGTCACTTTCGTAACACTATTAATTGGACCATCCAATTAATTTACCCTGACCCTCATTATCAATAACCATAAGGGCTAGCAAGGGGATCTAATGGACCCACAGTTTTGAGCTCCAATAATACTTGGTAATATTAATTAAACTCTTTAATTAATATTCCATGATTATTAACCTCGGAGTTATTCTACTAAAAATTCGAGGCTGAACTCTTAGAACTGTAGACGTTTTATACAATCTGAAGTCTCAGTGTCCATTGATATAACTATTACATATAGTATGATCATCCACAAGTAGTTTATAGCTAGAGTTAGGTCATAATGTCCGTTATGCCCCTCTAGTTATATCTTTCCCTTAAATACCGTTGATTCTCTAATGAATAATTAAATATTTTCTTCTTTTACGGGAGAAGGAGGGCACTCATAATTGTTCAAGCCTCGAATCAACCCTTAAGGGAACTACTCATCTACTTTAGTCAAGAAAGAGTGGATTCCATTATTGTGTACAAACCTTTTCACCAACAATCCAAATCGCAACTCCAATATACAGAAGTATTAATTGAGAATATAACATCGACTTCATTCATGGTATGTCAAAAGTTACGATCCAACCTGAAGGAGTTGATAGGATATTCAGGATTAAGATCACCTATATACAACCATCGTTTATCGATATATATATATATATATATATATATATATATATATATATATATATATATATATATGAATTTTATCTACTAAAGGATCTTAGTGAGATATTCATATAAATCGTGGCCCAATCCTATATGATCTCATCATATAAAGTGCCTCTATTCTCATGTCAACCACACGAGTAGTCTAGGATAAGACCACCGTACATTACAGAATGGACCGCAGCAGTAGATCAACCACAAATAAAGTACTCAGCTTTGTTTGCTCTCTATGAACTCTTTAGTTCGCATATCTTAAAATAAATATTACTGTATATGACTTTCATATACTTATTTAGATATCACATCTTGCAATCTTGGATGTTACATGCACAATATATAAATGTATGAACAAATAAAACATTTTTATTCGAATGATAAATCTTTAACTTTTATTTATGTTTAATAACATTTACAATTATAAGTTTTATGGCATAAATCCCGACAGATAGATAGGTCAAATATGCAATTCTAAAACTTATTCCACAATTTTTTTAAGGATAAAAATTATTTTGGTCCCTAACTTTTTTAAAATATTACTTTTTGACTGATGTTTATATTTGTAGATCGCATGGTCCTTAACTTTTTAAAAATCCATCAATTTAGTCTTTCTGTTACTCAACAGTTAGTCAAATTTAATGATGTTAGTGGTATTTCAGTATTTAGACACAAAAATAAAATTAAAGTTAAAAAATAAATAAAAAATTATTAAATAAAAATAAAAGTGAAAATTGTTGAAAATAGTCTAAAAACTATGTGAAATTTTGTTTAATCACTTTTGTAAAAATAATCATTAATAGACATTTCAGTAATTTAATATTATAAACATCCCTCAACACACTAAAAAAGGACCCCTAATTGAATAATTATAAAAAAAAATCATAAGGAATGGCAAATTACAAAATAGTGCATCGTAGATTATATTAACACCCCTACTTACGATAATACCGCGGTCAATTATAAGTTTCTTTTTTTTTTTTTATCTTTCTTCAAAACCTTAATTGAAAACTCCTTATTCTTTAATTCTTTTCTTTTTATTTTCTATTATCTCAAAAAAAAAAAAATCAAAACTTATTATTGATTGTTGGATGGTGGCTTGACAAATTGTTTCATTCTCGATTCCTTTCCAGTAGTCAAATAAGGTATGAAAAAATTTATTAATTTTATGAATTTTTTAGTTTTTTATTTAAAATGTTTTTTATGTTGTTATTTTGTCCAATGTGTTTGATAGATTTGAGTTGTATATGATTTTGATTTGTGGTTAAAAGGATTTAGGTGATATTGGGTTTTTCATTTGTGAAATGTTAATGGTTTTGAAATCTGGTCAGTGAAATGTTTGTTAGTGAAATGTTGGCTAGTTGAATGTTTGTTAGTGAAATGTTTGTTAGTGAAATATTAGCTAGTGAAAATTTTTTATGTAAAATGTTAGTTAGTGAAATGTTGTAGTGAAATATTTTTCAGTGAAATGTTGTAGTGAAATATTTGTTAGTGAAATGTTGTTTAGTAAAATGTTGTTAAGTGAAATATTGGTTATTGAAATATTTTTCAGTGAAATGTTGTTAGTGAAATATTTGCAGCATAACCTTATTAGTGAAATGTTATTAGAATCTAAATATTTGTCACTTATTTCAGAAAATAAATAACCGTAGACTTATACTCAACTATAATGGACAATAGAATGGACTAGATTATGTTGGTGGTTCGCCGGTTGAGGCACTGGTTTCTAAAGAGTCGACACTTACAAAGTTGGTTGAGTTGATATATCGGAAGTTAAGATTAATAGTATACGGTATGACATACTCATCAATACGGTCGCTTTGTTTAAAGACTAGATTTTTGAAAGTAAAGAAAAATTGAAGTTAGAGTTGGATAAATTTAGCGGTTTAAGGCTAGTGGGTGTTGAATTTCAATGAATTCGAGTGTCAGACTAGTGGGTGTTGAATTTCAATGAATTCGAGTGTCAGAGTCTAATGTGTATCGATAACTTTATTAGTTTGTTGATGAATTTGAAGATTCTCGGACTGGCTTGATTCACTAATTTGAGTGTCAAACTCATTTTTTTTTTTTTGCTTATTTTTTAAGTAAATAAAGTTTCTTGATTGAGGTTCCAACAACTATTTGTGGTGCATAACTCTTTAATCCTTTAATTTGATGTACTTGCATATTTTATGTGATTCATTGTAGCAAAATATGTTATAGAAGCATGCGTATCCTGATGAAAATAATTTGTTAATGAAAGAATTACCATTAATTTATCTAATTTGTCTATTCAATGCAGGCCAAATTTTGTGAATAGAAGAATATGGGGAGGAACAGTGCCTGAATGAAATCCTTCTTTAGTTAACCTGTACAATTTATTATGATACGTAAAATATGCTCTAGTTAATCTTGTCATTACACTTTTCAACTTACGCACCCGGTCCAAATTACGACTGCTAATCTACGTATAAGTATAGTTGATCTTTTAGCATATAATGACCCCGGGGTTCTCATCTTCTCCTCGGCCTTGGCTTATGCTTATGGGATTATCCGGAGCCAATCATCTTTGAAGTTGCTCACAATTGGAATCAATCACATTATCATCCAGTGGATCTCTAAGCAATACCTATCGCAAAGCAAATTATGCTTTCGCCTTATAAGCACACTTCATTTCTATTCTATCATATGATTTTTATACTAAAAACTCTTAAACAGATGTGAAATTGAAGTTGAAATGGTTAAAATATCAAAACTGAAAGCTCAATTACCTCATCAGCTGTAATAATGCTTTAATAGGGAAAATTACACATACTTTCCCTGAGTTTACTCAATATTACAAGTGGCGGTAAGTTTTGTAAATATTGCACAAACCTCCTCTCTATTATGTTGACCACCATCTTGGCTAACTGACGTTCTAACATTATAAGGACACAATTGTCTTTTAATTGGGTGTCAGTAGTAAACGGCTTAGTTGAGCTGATATATATAATGAGTTAAAATATAATAATAAAAAAGTAAAAGTGAGATTTTAATTAGATTTGCATTAAATGTAATGATTTAAATATATTTTAAATAATAAAAAATTCTCTGACAACTTGGACATATATTAAATTAATAAGGACAAGTAATTAATGTACATGACATTCACTTTGCTTCCGTTATAGTCTAGCTTGAAATTAACCTGTGCACGCAAACACTCTCACTCTCCAAGTCTCAACCCTCTCTTCCCATTCAATCTGAAACCCATTTTCATCCATTCTGATAGCCACATTTCCAACTGGCTGTGTAAAAAAGAGAAGATTGATTTTAGATAAGGTAAGTTACAAATGTTAGATTCTCTAGTACCACGTGTGATTTTGATGTTAGGTTGTATTTTTGGGATGAGATTTTATATTTCACTTGGGAAAGTTATAGATTTTGAAAAGAAATAATTTTTTTTGGAAAGAAATAATTTTTTTTTTGAAAGAAATTAACTTGTTTAAGACAAAGGTATCGTTAAGGTAAGGTAAATTGTAATTCTTTTATTTAATTTGAAGATTTAACATTTAAATATCTTTATGAACTTAATATGTTTCTTGTTGCAGTTTGGATCCACTATTGCAACCGTCGATTCTCAACATCCTACAAGAGTAAACGCTTCACAAGGTGCAGGAGAACCTATTTCACAGCTTGTGACATCCAATGCAACATTATAATACAGACAGCAGGCATCAAGACTTATATATCACTCTAGATCAAATCCAGGTAATTCCATAGATATTCCTCACAAATTACAATTTTGTAATGCAAGTAGTTAATTCAATATTTTTCATGTCTTACTTCAGGCACTGTGGCAAGTTTGAATATTGATTGGATTGGACCTCTGTAGGATGCAGCACATGTGGCTGCAAATTATCATGGCTGAATGTTATCTTAAACTTATTTATTTCAAGTTTGTTATTAGTTAATTATGTTATTGTTATGAACCTTAATTGGTATGGAATGTTGGTAGATGTTAGGGTAATGGTAGCTTTTGTGGTGGTGGTAGCTTTTGGTGGTGACACCTTTCAAGGTTGTGGTGGTGGAAGCTTTTGTTGTGGTGTTAACTTTTGTGGTTAACTAGCTTATTTTTGTTGTTAGGCAAGAATCATACGTGAATATGGCTGATCGTTTTTATGGAGTTGATGTAATTATTTTGAAGACTTTTAAGGCAAGTAATGTTAGTATTTTGGAGATTTTTGGGGCAAATACTGTGAGCCATTGTTCTAAAAATCGGCTTAGGCGGTGGCCGGCCGCAGCGAATATGGCCAATTCGGCCATATTCCGCGGCTGGCCACCTAGGCGGACCTAGGCGCCCGCCTAGGCTGTCGGTCTGGGCGAACTAGTCAGTTCTAGGCGGATTTAGGCGGCCGCCCAGCTGTGGAAGCCCTTTTCTTTTATTATTTTTTTTCAACTAACACCAAAAACACAAAAATCTTAGGTAAATAATCATTCCCTAAGCATCATGATCATCTTCAAATGTAAATAATATATGTATTATCATAATCATCATTTTTCTAGGTGGTCAACGGTGCGGTCAACACGTTGATCGTTGACCACTGAAGAACCGCCTAGGCGCTGATTAATGGGCGCTTAGCCAAAAAATCGCTAGGCGCTATCCCGTCGCCTAGCGATTTTTAGAACACAGTGTGAGCATTTTAATGATTTTCAGGCCAATTGATGTAATTATTCTAGGCATAGATTTTTGACCATCTGACATAAGTATTTTGATGTGTATTTGATATACATATATGTTGTGACCTGTACTAGGGCAGAAAAACAAAATGATATAAGGCTTGGTACATGGAGCAATATATGATGGTCAACCTTTGAAGTTAGTAATGCATATGAATTTATCTATTCTATGTATCTCATAATTGGTATTATGGAATGTTGTGAATATTGAACTGTTATTATCGCTATATATGTTAGATGATTTCATATTTTAATGAAGCTATGAAGTTATACAATCTTCCCTATTTTATTTTTTACTTATTTATAAGTATTACAACCAAAAAGAAAAATCATGTTAGCAAATATAATATGTTACAAACAAGCCAAATCGATCACCCTTCATGCCTTTATACAAGTGCCAAATTGTGTCAATTGAAACTTAGTTGCGTATATGCTATCAACTTTTCAAAAAAGCACAGGACGCACTTGTTAACTTCACTTAAAAGGTTAATGGTAATTTCTTCATTTTTAATGTTAAATGTATAAAAAACAAAATAAATTTATTTATTATTTCCATTATAATTGTGCTGTCACATCAATTATTTTTTATATTATTTTTTAATAGTTCATTTTATACATGTCATGTTAATTAACAGTGATATTAATTTACAATAAGGGTATTATGGTACTTTTAACTACAATGTTAAAATATCAGTTAGTCAATAGAGTAATAATCATAATAAAAGGGAAGTTTGTGTAATATTTACAAATCTTACTGCTGCGAGCAATATTGAGTAAACTCAGAGGAAGTTTGTGCAATTTTCTACAAGAAACCCAAAAATGAAACAAAATTAACCAACTAAAAGAGTCGCAAAATAAAAGAACCAAAGAGATGGTAATAATATAAAATAGAGAAAAGTGACCTCCAAGCGCAATTTCTTCTCTGCTTCTGCAAGCGCAATTTTGGTCGCTTCAGCTTCCTTCTTCAACTCCTTAGCTTTGTTCTTCATCTCTTCTGCTTCTTGTCGTGCACTTTCCATTTCCAAGGATAGCTGCTGGAGTGCTGAGATCATTTCTTCAGAAACACCTCTTACTTTGGATTCCTCCGTGCGCAATTCCTCAAGCTCAGACTTACTTTTCCGCAGTTTGACATGCGGACTCCTAGCAATAGATTCTATTTCTGCTTCCAGCTTCCAGCTTCCTTCTCCTTCAGTTCAAAATGCTCTTTCTTAACATTCTCAATCTCTAGCTTGAGAGACTCAACCAAGCTTCGCAAAGAGCTTTCCTCTTCTGCTACTTTCTGCAGTGAACCCCTAGAAACAAACCAAAAAGAATTCAAAACTGATTAAAACAGAAACTAAAAATATCACCACAAACTCATCACATCTCAAACATACTCAAGACACAGAAGGTGAACCACAACAAAAATATCAATGTTTTGGTATAATTTTGGAAGTTATACCACAACATGTGAGAAAACATAAACTGCAAAGACTCATATAGATGTTAAGAGCTGCCTTGAATCTCATCCACAGCTGCATTAGATTCATTAAAACAACGCAAAATCATGAACAATCACCACATCATATAGAATCCTAGCTGGAATTACATGCTACTAAAGTTATCAAACCCACTAAAGTTGTCTTTCAAACTATATGCTACTAAAACTCAAATGCAAATAAGATATTTAACAAAGGCGTCAGCTAGTATTTTGAAACCATAGGTCAGGGTTTCCTTGGCAAATAGAGCACAAAAATGTCAGCAGAGTGATTAATGATCACTGAACCGTAACTAAATTCATAAATATGGCATTGAATGGTCAAAGAATACACTAAAAACATTCCTAACAATCTGACCATCACTTGAACCTTACTGCTCTTTGAGCTCCGTTCATGAGATCCCTTAACAAAACCCAGTGCTTCCCCAGCTTCCCGCATCATTATGGTGATAGCACTCACTGCTCACCCCTTTAGCAACAACTTCCAAAAGCAATCATCCATTAGAGAGATATGCAGAGCTTTTACCTCCTCTTATAATTTGGTAATTTCTGGGGCACTTTCTCATTTTTTGCCAGCATCACAAACCCCAGGAAGTTATTAGGTTCTTTTCCTACCCCTCAAACATAACTGATGGCCTCATTCATGAGACACCCAGACTCACCCGACTAAATTTGATGATTAAAAATCATAAGCACACTCTCCACTCGGACAAAGGGGAAAAAGAAAGCAAGTCCCTTTCAACTTTTGACCATCTCTTACCTTCAAAATTGAGACAGCTATGTATTGCAGAAGTACGAATACACTACAACTAGCCGTGGTTGGCTGCTCGGCCGGAATAGTCTCCAACGTCGAAACTCCGGCAGACTCAGCCTCCTTTGGTCGCGACGGCCTCCTTTTTCTTCGAACTTGTCTCCTTTGGACAGCAGAATTGACTCCGCCTGCCATCGTGAACGACATACAGTTGCTCTCAGAGATAGTCTCTCCCTCCCGGCGATGGCCATGACTACCTCTCACGGTGAACACGAACGAAAAATCTCCCTCAGCGACAGCGACCAAGGATTCTCTCACTCTCTGCAAAATCAACTCCCTCTCAGTGAGGATAACGACTCCCTCTCAGCGACGGCGACATGGACGTGTTACGATAAGGACGAACGGCGACGGCGACAAAGATGAAGGGGACAACCACGGCTGGGAACGTTTTGGGTTTCCTTTTTCTCTCTCCTGAAATCTGGTGGTATTAAATTTTCTCTTTCATCAAACTTTAATCTTGTCCGGTAAAGTAAACGGTGGATTGAATGTAAATTTTATCTAGAAGGGTTTAAAAAAAAAAAAAAATTACACCTAACCTATCGGAGGTTTGGCTTTCTACAGTTAGAAACAACTTTATCAAAAATTGACAGTGAACTCCCCTCTAATTATCTTTGACTGTTAAAAAATAACGGTTGACCAAATTAAATAATGAAAAGACGAAAATACCCCTAGAACAAGACATGGTCAGGGGTATTTTCAAATTTTCAGACTTTTTAAATTTTATTTTATTAAATAAAAATTTAAAAAATTAAAAAAAAATCTCATCCCTCCATCTTTAAAATAATAGACGGTTAAGATTTATTTAAAAAAATTAAAATAATAATAATAATAAAATTAATTACAAATAAAAAATTAATTATAGTTATGTAAATTTATTTTCCAGATTGAATCTCAATCGTCCATCAATATTAGTGGACAGTGGAGATCCAATTTGAAAAATAGATCTCCACCACAAAAAAAAAAAAAAAAAAAAATTTTTAGGGAATCGAAGAACCCAAGGGTTCGAATGAATCGAACCCTTCTGGGTTCGATTGAAGAACCTAAAGGGTTCTATTAGTTCGAACCCTTCTGGGTTCGACCAAAGAACTTATTGAAGAACCCAGAAGGGTTCTTCGAAGAACCCATTTCTGGGTTTTTCGAAGAACCTAGAAAATAGGTTTTTCAAATTTTTTTTTTTTCTAATACGTAGATCTGAGTTTAAAGAACCCAAAGGGTTCGATTCGTTCGAACCCTCGAACCCTTCTGGGTTCGATCAAAGAACCCACAAAATGGGTTCTTCAATTTTTTTTTTTTTTTTCTAATATGTAGAACCCTCTTTGGGTTCTTCGCGAAGAACCCAAATTGGGTCTGGGTTCTGCGACGAATAACCCAGACGGGTTCTTTGCCGAAGAACCCAGATGGGTTCTTCTTCGATTCCCAAAATTTTTTTTTTTTTTTGGGTAAAGATCCATTTTTCAGATTGGATCTCTACCATCCACTAATCTTGATGGACGATTGAGATTTAATCTGAAAAATGGATTTACAAAACTATAATTAATTTTTTATTTATAATTAATTTTATTATTATTATTATTTTAATTTTTTTAAATAAATCTTAACCGTCCGTTATTTTAAAGATGGAGGGATGAGATTTCTTCTTAATTTTTTAAATTTTTATTTAATAAAATAAAATTTAAAAAGTCCGAAAAGACGAAAGTACCCTTGACCTTGTCTTTTTCTAGGGGTAGTTTCATGTTTTCACTGTTTGATTTGGTCAACCGTTATTTTTTAACAATTAAAGATAACTGGAGGGGGGTTTACTGTCAATTTTTGATAAAGTTGTTTCTAACTGTTGAAAGCTAAATCTCAGATAAGTTAAATGTAATTTATCCTTAAAAAAAACTTATCATTTCAGAAATGATTAAAAACGATTATTTTTTTATAGGTGACCAAAAATAATTTTTCACATACTTATGAGACTAAAAACAATTGTAAATATTTTTTCATTATCATATCAAATGTTTTTGTATTAGGTCGAACTACCTAGTTGCGTCACCGTGTGTTTATTAGGGATATTTTGGACCTCGTAAACATGATTGCGGTAATTTTGCAACAATTATGATAGATGGGTCAAATATGCAATTCTAAAACTTATTCCACAATTTTTTTAAGAGTAAAAATTTTTTTGGTCCCTAACTTCTTTTAAAATATTAATGTTTTACTAAGATTCCCCTAATTTTTTAAAAATCTATCAATTTAATTCTTATATTAGTCAACAGTTAGTCAAATTTAATGATGTTAGGGGTATTTCAATCTTTAGATACATAAATAAAAATTAAGGTTAAAAAATAAATAAAAAATTATTAAATAAAAATAAAATAATAAAATATAAAAATAGATAAAATAGATAAAAATAATTAAAAATTGCTTTTAATAATTTTTTAAAAAATAATAATTAAAATTTTATAATTTTTTAAATTAATAATACCTCCTCTCCTAACATTTAAAAAAAAAAATAAATTTTTTATTACTTTAATAATTTATTTTATTTTTAATTTTATTTTATTATAAAAATAATATTAATTTGAAGAGTTATTTTAAATTATTAAATTGTCATAAATTAGTAATAATTGTACTAATTTTTTTTTTTATTTTTTTTTAAAGATTTGTAATTTTTGTGTATTTTATAATTTTAATTTTTTTTAACACATAATAGATTCTTATTTGATGTACAAGTTAAGGTTAATTTGTTAAATTTCAAAAAAAAAAGTGCAAAATTGTATTTTTCACTTAATCATTTAAAGTTAAGGACAAAATGGTTAATGTATATATTCTTTCATATTTGACTGTCAAAAATTTGGTTAAAAGTATTAAATTGATGAATTTTTAAAAGATTAGGAACCACGCAAGGTAAAAATAAAAATATCAATAAAAAAGTAATAATTTAAAAAAAGTTAAGGACCAAAATAATTTTTGATCTTTTTTAAAATTTTTCCAAAGTTTAATGGGTGTTATGCATGCGTTTTTTGCAAACTAATTTATATGCTCAATTAATTAGGACACCTACTTAAATTATTTATTTATATATAAAGATAAAACTGATATCTTATGTTCTTTTTGGTTATCATCTAGCAATATTTTGCATCTAAATATTGTTCTTGAAGTAGATTCAAAAGGAATTAAAGATTCAATTAAACTTTTTCAAGAACAAGGGATAAAGAATTGGCAAAATTAAGCCCAATTCAAATTACCAACGATTAAACTTGGTTATATATAAATGGTTTATCTAAATCCTATCACCTCATAAACTTGTTTTAACGAGTAAAAGGAAACTAATTTATGATCTCGTGTTAGAAAACCAATCGAACCTACACAAACAATTCATCTGAACTGCTAAGACTGGTGCACGCATTCAAATCCGGTTCAACCTAAAAATGAGAATTTGCAACGAGACTTCAAAAAAGGGCAAAAATCTCCCTTCATTTTTTTTTTTTAATTAAAGCATTTGTTTGGGCTGTAACTGTTATTTGGTGTTAAGCATTTGGACCCAATTGGCCCATTTACTGACAAAATAAACATCCGCTTGGTGCCAAATTATAAAATATGGGGTGGTGTTACTGACACCTCACAATTGACCTATACCACTTTTATAGAGTTTTAACTTTTTTAAAAAGTAACGTTGGCTGTAATTTTAGGTAAAAATTACTTATTAATTGATAAATTATATTTTTAAAAATAATATAAATCGAAAAAGTTATATTAAAATATTTGGTAAATTATATACTTAAAATGATATAAAATTTTAAATTGATCAAAATTAACATCTTAATAAAATTAATTAATTTAATTTGTTAGTGAAAA
This sequence comes from Xanthoceras sorbifolium, assembly GCA_003430845.1. Taxonomy (NCBI): domain Eukaryota; kingdom Viridiplantae; phylum Streptophyta; class Magnoliopsida; order Sapindales; family Sapindaceae; genus Xanthoceras; species Xanthoceras sorbifolium. Next base: position 16,839,836 of record CM010613.1, on the reverse strand, counting down.
TTCTGTTTACATATAATAATTATATTAAAATATTTTTACTTTAATTCTAATATGAAAATATATATAATTATAAAAATTAATTTTTTAATAACAAAATAAATACTAGTAAGTTTTTTAACTATTTTTTTTTTTCAAATATTGAATTAAAAAAATTAGTCTAGTCTAGTCTTTTATTTTTTTTGGTATGAAAATATTGAAGATAAAAAAATAGTTATTTTAATTAATTAATTTTTTATTTTTAATGTTTAAGGTAGTTTTGTTTTTAATTTTAATATAAAATGAGAGATAATTTGGTTTAGAAAAAATTTCACTAAAAGTTATGACCCGCTTAATCTAGAAGCTGAAATTGAGTTGGATCAGTTTTAACTTTTAGATGTACCTTTTGGCCAAATTCTTCAATAACCCACTTTCGTAAAGTTTACTAAACAACTTTTGAACCCCAATTTATTAAAAAAACTAAATGCAATTTTAGAAAAACTTTCCCACACAGGCCTCTAAGAATACTCCAATTCTCTAGCGGATCACTAAAATTTTATAGTTTTGCTAACAAACAATGCACCGCAATTAGCCTTTTGTTCTAAAATGTGCATTTGGCCCTTCTATATTATAATTTATATGTGAATCAGAGTTAAATGTTTTATTTTATTGTTTAAATAAAAAAGTTTCTGTCTTCTGATTGTATGTTGATTTTCAAATAATAAAATTGAAATTTTATATTTGTACCGTGCTGTGTGCCTAATTTCATTAAGCTCAATAGACCCAAATATTAATAAAGCCCAACAGGCTTGAGAAAAGGAATGAGGCACAGCAAGCTGGAAAAGCTAACAAAATCCACGCAACAAACAAGCCACAATAAAGAGAAGTAAACAAAGGAACCTGGAGCTCTATGCGAGCTACAACACCTAAGCAACCTAGAAGGTTTTATCTCATCACCTCTCATCGACAGTATAGCTCCAGCTCGTATAACACCCAGCATGAAGCGTATTTTCCAAATAAAGGAAAATCCCCTGATTATAGTGATTTGATTATATTAATCACCAGAGTTTGAATTAGTGTTTAATTTCTAAATTCTAGTGATTATATCCTGGTCAAATTGTAATAAATTATAGATATTATCTGATTTCTAATTAAAGGAATTTGATTCTATGTAAAACATGATGACTTCATCCCTTCACACTATTATAAGGAGAGATGAAAACACATATAGCGAGCTCAATAATAATATAAGAACAGTGGATGTAGGCATTGTTATTAGGCTGAACCACTTTAAAAATTCTTCTTCTTGATATTTTACTATTTATTTTTCACTTGTAATTACTGTTAATTGCGTTGACCGAATTTACACGTCGACATACCGTTAATCGAAAATCTAAATACGGAAGCGACGGAAAAAATCAATTTGCGACGCAGGTTGTATCACTGGTCAAAGGAAGATCACTGACGGAAAGTTCCCTCAATTCACAATGTAAATACCACATTTTTCCTCTCTTGTTTTCTGTCTTATGTCTGTTGTTTATGTCAACTTACACACAGCACATAAACTCTTCTCTTTTGCAAGCAGTCAATCGGCCGCACGGACTTGTGTGTTTTCTTTTGCTTGCTTATATTTGTTGTATTCAACAACAAAAAGGCAATGGCCTTTTATATTTTTTACCCAACAATAGCATGAGCAGCTTCTCTGTCGTAATTGCTCATGCAGTTGCATATTAATTGTCTCTCTATTGAGCGGATAATAGAAAAGTGTCAACATCTCTCACTCGCACAAGATGGGACAATATTAATTGTTGAGTGCTACAGAAGAGTTTAAATCTTGTTGACGTGTGAATTCGGTTCACGCAATTAACAGTAATTATAAGTGAAAAATGAATAGTAAAATATCAAGAAGAAGAATTTTTAAAGTGGTTTGTCCTAATAACAATACCTATATCCACTGTTCTTATATTACTATTGAGCTTGCTATATATGTTTTCTCTCAATTTTTGTAACCCTTAACAATGATAATCTCTCCCTTTTATAGTGTGAAGGGATGAATTAAACACTAATTCAAACTCTGGTGATTGATATAATCAAATTTCTATAATCAGGGGATCTTTCCTTATCTAGAAAATACGCTTCGAGCTGAGTGTTATACAAGCTGGAGCTATACTATCAATGAGAGGTGATGTGATAAAACCTTCTAGGTCGCTTAGTTGTTGTAGCTCGCATAGAGCTCCAGTTTCCTTTCTTCACTTCTCTTTATTGTGACTTGTTTGTTGCGTGGGTTTTGTTAGCCTTCTCAGCTTGCTGGGTCTCATCCCCTTTCTCAAGCCTGTTGGGCTTTATTGATATTTGGGTCTATTGAACATAATGAAATTAGGCACACAACAAATCTCTAATCACAAACCTTTATTAAGTGTTCTTACAAGTAAATACATCATGTGACCCATGAACAATTAATATATCAATTAAAAAATTCTGAAGCTGATAATCGGAAATCTCAATTGTAAATCTTTACAAGAGATCAAAAATTATTCACTTGTATTCCAGAGTTAAATTTATACATCAGTCTAAAACATACTTAATCCCTCTTTAATTAAAAAACTATGTTTGACCCTTCCACACTTCATGTATTGGCAATTGTATTCATCCTCATTATAGATTACACAATTGGTTGACAAGTGAATACATTTGCTAGATGTAAAGAATTAAATCTTCCCATCAAGCTTCTATCCTTTAGTCTCAAAATAATTAGTTTCTTAGACTTGTTTTATAGACCCAATAATGTCAAAGTCATAAATAATAAACTAAAGCAGCTAACATTACTCTGTTACTTCGAGACAAAGTCAATGGTGAAGAAGAACATTGTTGTGAGGTTTTGTCAAACCCCAAAAGAACTCACATAATGAGGAAGTAGAGATTCATTCACTCATTTTTCTTATTGGTCATTTAGCACACGTGGTATGAATCACATGCTACAATGAAATTCATTTTTCATACAAAATGAGTATCTAAAATATATTTACTGTACAGATGTAAGTTCAATCGCAATTCAAGCGCTTAGCCTTAGTCCTTAAAAGCTCGCTAACTACCATTGCTTAATAAGGTTTCATATCTTGCTTCATTAGTTTTAATGATAGTGGGGTATCTCATGATCGATTCAAAAAATATTTAATATGAACCTTATCTTTACCCAGTCAAGGCGACATATTCATATATGTGTGTGTGCGCGCGCTCCAAGAGAAAAAATTATACACTTTATTCTCTTTACGTGTCCTACCTCAGCTAGCTATCTTAGCACTTCAGACAACTGCACGTGTACGAATGTCGGTCTGAACATGATAATATATTTTCATAAGCGAATATATGTAATTATTCTAGCAATATAAATCAATATCATTCATATAAAATACAGTACAATACTAGGTGTTGACATTTTAGCAACTATATTATTATAATTTAGTAAATGGGTATACTACCATCTAATGCGTTGATATGCATTGTACTATTACATCCTTTCGTAAGGATACCCTTTTCGAAATTGTATTTCGTCTCTATGTGTTGGGATATATTGTGATACCTATTATCTTGGAAACAACCAATCATTAGTTAACCGTCACAGTATATCGTTACCAATCTCAATTCATCAGTAATTATCCCAAGATCTTCAGAATATTTTGAGTCAAAAAGCTTCTTGTACGCTGCCAAACATGCCACAAATTTAGTTACCATACAAAACTATGTATGTTTGCTATTTACTACTACTCTATGAGACATTGCCTTCATTAAGCGAAAAAAATACATACCCAAATATTGATTTTCGCTTATCCAGATTGCCACCCTAGTAGGCATCTATAGATCAATCAAGCATAAATATCATTTTTAATATCATTAAGAGTAGTTTGTAGTGTATTTGAGATATGCCAACTTTATATTGACAACATTACGATGTTTCAATCTAGGATTTTATTGGTAACTGCTCACTATCTCATAGCATAAAAAATATTAGGCATTGTATACATCATAATGTACAGGAGACTACACGTGGCACTCGCATAAGGAACTTGTCATTATTTGATGGTCTTATGGAGTTTTTAGAGCACATATCAAATGGTAAGAGTTTGTCATTTACCGGTAAGAGTTTTTATGAGCTTGCAAATGCTTATATTGAAGCACTCAAGAGTCTTTTTAATATACGACTCTTGTGATAGAAGTAGAAATATGCTTAAGTGATCTATATTAACTTCCTCTCCTGATATATAAGCGATTTCTTTAATATCTCTAATCTTAACAATTTGAGAATGATCAAATAACACATAACTTACGTGAGGTTTGTTTTATTACAAGCAAAAACAATTGTTCAAAAGATTTACACAGACCTTCCCCTGCCGTTAGTGTGGTTGACCGTTGAGGGGGTAATTTAGTCATTTTAACTTATTTTTAATTTTTTAAATTTAAATATAAACTTAAAAAAGTTAAAGATGGATCTCCACCGTCCAATGATGGATAGTGGAGATTAAATAAAAAATAAAATAATTTTAAAAAATAAAAAAAAATAGATGGATCTCCACCATCAATCTATGAGATGGATGGTGGAGATCAAATTGAAAAGAAAGGAGATTGATAAAGGAAAGAAAAATGTCCAGATCCAATCTGGACCGTCCATCAGATATGATGGGCCATTCAAATTAGATATGCAATAATCACTAACAAAAAATAAAAAGAAAAAAAATAAAGAAAACGTCTAGATCAAATCTGGATCATCCATCAGAAAAATAAAGAAACTGTCCAGATCAAATCTGAACCAGTGTTCTAAACGTTGGAAAAATCGACCGCCTAGGTGCTAGGCGGCCGACCGCCGCCTAGAAAATGGCCAAATCGGCCATTCTAGGCAACCGATTCGGTTTATGCGGCCGCCCAGCCGCGTAGACAGTGGTTGCCTGGCCATGGAGAGTTATATTTTTTAAAAAATAATAGCCAAAACGATGTTGTTTTGACTGTTTTAATAACAATGCCAAAACGACGCCGTTTTGGCATTTTATATAAAACAAAAAAAAACCTAAAGCGGGTAGTAAGCAATCAGAAGCCCAAATCAAATTTTTTTCCATTCTCTTCTCTGTTCTTCGGCAGCACACAACAACATCCAACATCTCCATCTTCTTGATTTTTTGCCCATTTTCAACCCATTTTCTTCATCATCAACTATCTCTAAGCTATTTTTCTTCTATGTTTTACTATTTTTAGGAGTTATTATTGTTAGACTTGATAAATATATTATGCAATCCAAGTGTTTGATAAAATGTGTAGATGAAATTTTTTTTATAAAATTGTGAATATTTTTAGTTTAGTCTTCATTGTTAATTAATATAATGTTATTACATTTCAAAAAAAAAAAATTAATATAATGCTATTATGAACATTTGAACTTGAAATGATAATTAAAAAAAATTAAATTGTTATAAAGATTTAGATTTTACTATTTTAGTATTTTTTTTAGTATTTGTTGTAATTTATATTTAATTATTTATTTAGGAATTAGGAGATTTTTAAAATTTAATTATTTATAGATGGTTTAATTCTTGTATAGTTAGATTATGGAATTAATATTAATGTATATATTAATTTATAGATGATATAATATTTGTAATTTTGAACTAGTTGTATTATGGTGGAATTAATATTAATGTATATATTAATTTATAGATGATTTAATACTTGTATAGTTGTAAATTGTAATGTTGTATAATTTTATTTATGTTATGATTAAATAAATCATAAATGTTTGTTAATTTTTCTAGGTTGTTATGAATATAATAGCGTCATCGGCAGCCTCAGTGGACCAAACGGTTCAATCCACATCTGAATTAGTGCTTAAAAGAAGGTCGAATGATGTCGGATGGGAGTTTGGGGTGTTAACTAACCCAACAAAATTTGGACAGGGTCAAATGTATCCTATGTGGAAAAGTAATGTCTGGAGGAGTTTATAGAATAAAAGAACACATAGGCCAGATATCAGGAAATATTGCAGCTTGTCCAAAAGCAACATCAGACGCGCAAGCCAAGTGTAGAAATGCCGTTATGGAGACTAAAGGTAAGAAGAGGGGTAAGAAGAAGGAAGAGTTGTTGTTGAGATCACAAGTAAATATGGTTGATACAACTGGGGAAGAAGATGCGATGGAAGAATTAGAGGGGAGGAGAGATCCCCATACTCTTGGCCTCATGGATCGATTTGTATCGGCCATCAATCCTGAAGCTTCATTGGGCAGTAGAACTAAGAGACAATAAAATATCAATGAAGCACTTTTTTAAAAAAAGAACTCATAATGTGCACCAGTATGTGAGTAGATGGGTGTACGAAGTAGGGATTCCTTTCAATGCAATTGATAATGATGATTTCAAGCTGATGATGGAGGCAGTTGATCAATTTGGACCATAATACAAACCACCAAGTCAGTACAAATTGAGGGAATCGTTGTTGAAGGAGGAGGTTCAGAGAACAAAAGAGTTACTGAAGAAGCAAGAAGAAGACTGGTCTTTGAATGGGTGCTACATTATGACGGACGCTTGGTCCGATAGAAAAAAGGAGGAGTATAATGAATTTGTGTGTCAATTGCTTGGAAGGAACCACTTTCCTTTCCTCTAAAGAGTCTTCAGATGAGGCACACACGGCTGAGCTCATTTTTAGTATATGGATTGGTGCATTGAACAAGTTGGACCGAAGAATGTCGTTTAAGTGGTCATAGATAATGCCACAAACAACATGGCAGCGGCGAAATTGCTCAAGGTGAAGAGACCTCAGATATTTTGGATGTCGTGTGCCAATCACACCATCAATCTCATATTTGAAAGTATTGGTAAGCTCCAGAAGTTCAAAAAAACTATTGACCAAGCCAAGAATTTTACCATCTTCATCTATGTACACCACAAGACATTATTCTTAATAAGGTCCTTCACTAAAAAGAGAGACTAGTGAGGCCGAGAGTGACTAGATTTGCCTCTTCGTTTTTGACATTGTAGAGTCTAATGGAGAAAGAATCTTAATTGAAGACAATGTTTTGTAGTGAACTATAGGATCAATGTAAATGGTCTAACACTACCAAGGGGCAAAAGGCATATGCTACTATTATGAGTAAGAGTTTCTGGAATGATGTGACCACTTGCTTGAAGGTCTTTGCACCTTTGGTGAAGGTGCTTAGACTTGTTGATGGGGATAAAAAGCTAGCCATAGGTTTTGTATATGGAGAGCTACTGTAAGCAAAAGAAGACATCAAAGTAGCATTGAACAATGTTGAAAAGAACTACAAACTGATCATTGACATTATTGATGCAAGAATTAAGGGTCGGCTTGATAGTTTATTGCACTTGGCGGCCTATTTCCTCAACCCATACTAATGCTATAGAGACGCCACAATTAAAGATAAGGTTGATGTGAATCTTGCAATGTTTGAATGTACGAAGGCTTTTTGTGGTGCGGAGAATTTTGAGATGCAAGATACAATTGCAAATTCTGAAATTCGAAAGTACAAGATGAAGGAAGGATCTTTTGGGAAACCATTGGCGATCTCAGGATGTAAAAACAATAGGGAGGAATATGATCCAGGTACTATTTTAAAGTTGTTGTTGTAGTACTTTACTTTTTTTCTTTTAATATTATGTTCTAAATCCTGAAAACTTGAAATATGTATCTTCGTGATTGTAGCTTCTTGGTGGTCTAACTATGGAGGTCAAACACCTAATTTGCAAGTCATTACTAAAAGAATCCTCAACTTGACCACTAGTTTCTCCAGATGTGAACGAAACTGAAGCACTTTTGAAGGAGTGAGTGCACCACTACACTAGTTCACTGTAAATTTACAAATTAACTCTTAACTAACAGTTTATTATTGTCATTTTGACTTTGTAGATACATACAAAGAAAAGGAATAAACTAGATGTAAGTCAATTGAATAATCTAGTCTATGTCCAATTCAATTCCAAGTTGAGGAACAAACAAAGAAGAGCAAAGGAAAAGGATGTGGATGTCCTTCTTGCTACAGATGCCGAAGCCACCAATGCATAGGAATGGATTGTTGAAGGTTGTGGTGATGATGAAGTAGGGCCCGAAATAGGGCTAACTTGGCAATTGGTAGACGAAGCAATCGGTGTAGATGAGATTCTACAACCTAGGAGGAGTTCAAGGGTGACAGAGGAGAGAGAACTTCATGAAGATGACTTTATATCAGAGGATGAGGAGGAAGTAGAAAATGATGTTGATGTTGAATTTGAGTCCGATGGAGACCGTGTAATGGAAGAATACGGAGAAGAGGAGTTTGATCATGATGAATAGTTTAGGATTTTGGATTATCATTTCATCATATTTTCATGCTTTCATAATTTCATGAGTTTCATCTTTTTTGGAATGTTTGGAATGATTTATGTTTTATATTGTACTTTGGAATATTTTTGGAATGACTTAGTTTTATATTGTTTGGAATGTTTGGTGTTTGGAATGACTTATTTATTTGAAATGACTTAATTTCATTATTTTCATATTGTTTAGAAGTTATACAGGAAATTTTTTCAGGTGGTCAACGGTGCGGTCAACACGTTGACCATTGACCACCGAGGAACCGCCTAGGCGCCGATTAATTAGCGCCTAGCCGAAAAATCGCTAGGCGCTACTCCGCCGCCTAGGTAGCGCCTAGCGATTTTTAGAACATTGATCTGAACCCTCCATCAGATTTGATGGACGATCCATATTGGATCTGAACTTTTTTTCTTCAATCTAGATATCAACTGTCCATATCCCATCTATGAGATGGATAGTTGAGATTCATTAATTTTTTTTAATTTTTAATATTAATATTTAATTTTTCAAATATATCTCAAACGTCTATCTCAAAGATGAACACTTGAGATGGATGGTTAAGATTTAGATTTTTTTCTTTTTTATTTTCCTATTTTGTTTTTTAAAAAAGTAATGACATATTAGTAATTTTATGAATAAGGATATTATGGTATTCACTGATCAAACAAAGTCAACAGTTGATACTAATGGATTTTCACTAACGGCAGAAAGGTTTTGTGCAAGTTTTATAAAGTTATTTCTGTTTGTGATAGAGCAAACTTTAGGTAAATTATGTGTTATTTGCTCTTTGAGGATAACCATTCCTTTATGGTCATCACAAACTCTTTATTATTATTTATAACTAATAAGATGTCGTTCACGTATGTAAAGATTGCTAGAATCAGACATATAGAAACAAACCTTTCTACTAGATGGAAGGTTTCTTCATAGTTTATACTTGCCAAGTATAGTCATCAGCAACCAATTAAGCCTTGATCTCTTAATAGTGCTATCCTCCTTACATTTGAAATATAGAACTCATTTATTTAAATGGTTCAACAATTAGGCGATAACTCAACCAAATCCTAGACTTGGTTACTTTATATAAATTTCATCTCTTCTTCCATTGCTTTCATCATAATTCCTTAGCATGTGAGGTGTGAGGCTAATTCATAATTGTTGGCTCATTACCATCATTTGAAGCAATCATAAAAGTTTTTCCTTCAGTTTAAACAAAGAAAGACGACGTTGGATAACTGTATAATTATTCTGATGAGTTGGATAGTTCATAAGGACTAATTCAATGTTGTATCACTCCCACTAGGAATAAAGAAACTATATAAACATTTATTTATCTTAATTCTGTGGATTCGAAAATGAAAAAAAGAAAAAAGATATCGCTATTCAGATCATCATCAACTCTATCTTTCCTAAGGAATTCATTATTTCAAAATGTGATAACTCGTGATTCTAATTCATTCATATTTCCATTTGTTTATTTACAAATACATATCACTTGAAGTGCTCAGAGTATTATAGTGATTAAAAATAGTTCAAAAGGTTTAGACCAAAAAGACAGCCCAAAATAACTAGAAACAGCCTAAAAAATTAGGCCTAAGCGCTCGACAGGCTCAATGACAAGCCCTACAGGTTAATAAAGCCCAAACTATATTCTGAATCTAAAGGTAAGCCCAAGCGTACGACCCGACTAGCAGCCACCAGGTAACTGACTCAGTCAAACCTTGACTAAGTTAATTGACTTAGTCTACCTTGCCCAGTCAAATAGCTTCGAGATAACAGGAATCCATGATATCTCGGAGCACGACATTCTCACATGATCCAGGTGCAACGGCTAGCACCAAACCCTATAAATACAGCCATTTGTCTTCATTGTTAGGGGTTAACTAATTTTTACTCTAATCCGTCACTCTACTAACAAACAATCAGACTTGCATACGACGTTAAGACCAGCTACACACGACATAGTCTTTCATTTTACTAATATGCTCGACGTACCATCATACACCGCTCAACATACACACAATTCAGGTAGTATTTGTTTCGTTTGTCTTTTTCCTTTTAGATTCATAATCTAACTTGGGCGTTAGAGGCTATTTGGCTGGTACCACTCCGGTGTCCTAATAGCACGACACTTTCGTCGTTGTTTTGCAGGTCGTCTTCCCTTACTCAATCACCGTAGACCACCAAGTCATCAAGTGTAGATTCCAGCATCTACAATATGGCGCCCACCGTAGGACATGACATTATTCGATAAGCAAATCATCAATATTCAGATCATGGCAGAAGAATCAAACCCCGTCACGTTAGAAGCCCAGCTCACAGTGTTGATAAAACAGATGCACGAAAACTCAGAGCGACTTCAGGCACTGGAAGCAGCAAACAAAGCTGTTCGCGCTGAGAACAAAGACTTACAGAACAAGGTCGACACCCTAGCAATGCTGACCACTCCGCAGCCAGGTTTTGGCCACGTACGCTACGAGGTCAACCCCGCATCTGTTCCAGGATAGACTGTACCCGCGACGCTGACCTCCAACACACGCCATCCTATCTTTGAATTAAGGTCGAGCGTAAATGACATTTTTGTTCCCGAAGGCAATCAGACAGCAGAACCTGTCATGCTCGATGCGTCAACTGTAATACCTACTACCTAGAGGGAAATAAACTAGCCAGCTCCTATTCAACAAGCTCTCCCAATCAACATGGAAGCTGTCGTCCCCTCAACAGTGACTGTAATCAACGTGCACATAACATCCGCCTTGCACACGACAAGTATGGTAGGCTCGACCTCCACTTTAACTGACCCAGAACTTGCAAGTAAGTTCACAGAAATGGAAGCTTTAATCCAATGCATTCCTAGAATGTCTGCTTCAATCAAGAAGAGTTCGATCAACAGCTTCGCTGATTCTCCCTTCGTCGACGACATTGCTTTTGTTGAAATGCCAAGGAAGTTTAGTTTTCCTAATATGAAGCATTATGACGGCACGATACATCCGGACGACCACATTGCCCAGTATCGTCAGCACATGTTCATGGCACCGATCCCTAGAAACCAGCGGAAAGCATGCATGTGCAAAGGGTTCGGATCTAGCTTAGTAGGCCTAGTACTCTAGTGGTACACAAACCTACCCAACAATTCAATAGCGTCGTTCATACAATTGAACGACATATTTGTCGAGCAGTTCGCTAGTAGCCGAAAGCTTGAAAAACAGTCGGACGACCTTTACATGATCAGTCAACGTCGCGGCGAGCGTTTGCGCAACTATGTAGGCCGATTTAGCAAAAAGAAGGTGTTGATCCCTCACTGCAACAAGGTCACGAAAATTTTTGCCTTCAGGAAAGGACTCTTTCACGACTCGGACCTCTACAAAGAGTTAATAAAATACCCTTGCAAAATAATGGAGGACGTCATTGCCAAAGTTAGGGCTCAAATTAAATGAGAGGAAGATGAAGTCATCTACACCTCGTCGAGACATAACAAAAATGATAAATAGCGCAATTGATATTATTGTGTTAAGCCTTGTGTTTTAGTTGGTTCTCCCTATTAGATGTGATGTAGGTTATGCATGTTGAGCCACTAAAAAGCTAAAAATTAATCCCACCCTTGTGTGTGCTCCAATAGCCATTTTGAAGTCAAACACTTAGAAGCTTTTTCTTTCTTAACCAACAAAAAAAAAATCAAAAACCAAGCTCCGCATTTAAATTAGCCTTACCATTTAGCTTGGATCATATTAAGAGGGAAAGAAAAGAAAATTATTGAATGGGTTAAATCGCAATAAGTTGCAAGGGTTATGTACTGTTGCTGTGGTGACTAGAGTTGTGATTGAGTATTAATTAATATATATGTGTGTGTATGTGTGTGTGTGTGTGACAGAAAAGAAGAAACGAAGAAACAAATGGAATCATGCAAGTTCTTTTGCATAAAAATATCAGTAGAAGAGAATGGGGAATGTATTGAAAATCGTTAGAGTTCTCTTAAATATAATCAAGCTATCATTTTCCGTTTTCCGTTTCTTTCTAAGTCAATCACTCAACAGTCCCATTACAACCCTTTTAAAGACCTACTAATCTTATGGGGAGTCCATTTTTTAGCATTTAGATTTGTGCCGTGATATCATGTTCATAATGTTCAATTCCTTTCATGAGATATATTCGTGATACATTAGCATTATTCAAATTAATATGCACATGTGATGCGTATTCGTATTTTTTGAGCTTTAACTCTTTCTGCATGTACTTGATGAGTGTGATACCCATGTTCTAAGCAACTTTCGAGTGAAATTAACTTTAGAGGTTTAGAGTCGAGGCAAATTATATCCTAGTAGTTGATCAGTATGGTGCTTTCTTTTAAAGGTTCTTAGAGTGTTAGCTTGTGCGTGGCAAGTGATGAAAAATTTCTTGAGTGGATGCTTTCAATTCTTGCTTATTGTTTGTGCAAGTTGTTGATATGAGCAGTAGTGTTGCACTTGGCAAAATACTTGTTCTTTAATGTTAAGAATTGTGTTTGTGGGTATCGCAGCTAGTAACACTTAGGGGTTTAAAGGCTTGTGGCACGTGCTAAGTGCCATCGTGTTACCTAAGAAAGTGGTTTAGGCTAGTTTGTATTTTCATTCTTGTTGAGTTTTTAATTGTGTGTGATTATGTTTTTGCTTTTGCATTGTTTTTGTGTTTTCCCAATCTTTGTTCGAGGACGAGCAAATGCTAGATTTGGGGGCATTGTTGACACTATTTCTTACTGGAAATGAGGCCTTATCTCTCTTTACTTTTGTTCGTTATCGGGTGATTATTAGGTGTTTTTAATGTTTTCCTTAAGTGTGCAGGTTTTCAGGACCATTCGGAGAATTCGGGAGATTTAAGGCAAAAATAAATGAAGGCACTTGCTACTTGAGCCGCGACTTGGCTCGTTACTTGTGCAAGTCGCAGCAGTGCAATTGGGTAACCCAGGCCGAGACACTCGCGACTTGGGTCGCAAGTTGTGCAAGTCGCGGCTTATTTTTCCAGAACCAGGTCGAGACACTAGCGACTTGCACCGCGACTTTGGTGGCGACTTGTGCAAGTCGCGCCAGCATATTGCAGGATCAGACAGAGGTAGTCGCGACTTAGCCGGTGACTTGACTCGCGACTTGCGCAAGTCGCGGGCGGCTTTATTTTGCCCTAACCCGAGCTGCTATAAAAGGAAAACATGCTTATTTATTTAGGGGAGTTCATCAGTGGTTTCAAAGAGAAAAATAGAAAAGAGAAGAATGATGAAGAAAAGAGAAGGAGTGCTAGAAGACTAGATGCCGGATTGATTCTTCATTCGTCTTCATCGACCAAGGAATCCAGATTTTCAATGGAGGAGTTCACCATAGACGGATCTAGACGATAGTCTTCCCGTCGAGAGTTCTTTTTCGTTGTTCTCTCCTTTGTTGTATTTTCTATTCATGACTCTATTGTTAAATAAAATGTATTGTTTTGTTTACCTAGTCATGAACTAAATTTTATAACTAGGGATGATGATGAATCTAAGTATGAATTTTGATTGAGTATTTATGCATGTCTGGATGATTTAAGTTATATTGGTTGAGTGGCTTTTTAATACTTAATTGATTGTTATTTGATTGATCACCAATTAGCATAATCTTGTTGTTGTGGGTTAAGTACTGAGAGGAGATGCCCACAACGTATTCAATAAATTGCCACCATAGTCTAGGAGTCGAATATAGATATATTGGCTTATTCTATGTGATATTTGATATGTTTCTATATGTTAATGCAGTCCTATATAATTGGATAATCATCGAGAGATAAGTTATTATTATATGTGGAATAGGTTCGATTTGCCTCGAAAGAGGATTTTGAATATTTGATTAGCATGATCGTCAATCGATTCACTTAGGCATCCTTACATAATAATCTTAATCATTAGGTAATATTTAGTAAAATTGGATTCCCTAGTTCCTTTTAGCTTTGATTAAAATCCTTTTTGCTTTTCAATTTCATAGGTTACTCATTGTTAATTGATTAGAAATTCATCCCCATTACTTTAATTATTCAGATAGAAATATACTTAGTTAATTTTAGTAATCAACGCCTAATATATTCTCGTGGGAACGATAATTGTACTCATTCTATATTACTTGTGCCGACCCCGTGCACCAGTGACACGCCTTTTTGTACCCGCAAGTATACGGGGTCGGCACAAGTAATAAAATGATGAGTAAATTATCGTCTCCACAGGGATATTTAGGCATTGAGTACTAAAATTAACCAAGCCTATTTCTATTTGGATAATCGAAAGGTTTAAAAGATAAAAATATAAAGACATAAAAATAAAGCAAACAACCAATATGAGAGATTAGTTAGGGTATTTGAATTCACCTAATCCATCCAATTGAATTTTATGAAAGCACATTGTTGTTGTCTAACTATCCATGTTGATGACCATGTTTATCTAAATTATCCAAAGTCCCCTCTCGAGGTAAATCGGACCTATTCCACATACACTAATATCCTATCTCTCGATGGTATATCCAAGTGCATGAGAATGCATTAGTCACAATAAACACCCTATGTGATCACACAAGCAAATTAGTATATCTCTATCTAATTCTACTTGTGGTGGACATTACATCGAGCACGTTGTGGGCGTCTTCTCTCGGTACATAACACACAACCAATTTATCATATAAATGTAGGCCTTCACATTTAAAAGCATTAAGCACAATAATACCACTCAACAACACAATAAACAACCGCAACAAATTAAACAATCAATTTATTCAATTATTATAGAATAAGATCCATCAAAACCCCAACTTACAAGTTTAGTTCATAATCATGGTTTATAATAATTAAACTAAATTAAATTAACTAAAACAATTAAAATAAAGCGAGACAGATTAAATGGAGGAATATGCGAGGTAGTCACACGGTTCCAATCACGGAAATGGAAAGCATATTGATTATTATTAAGCACATAATATCATGAAATAAATCATATAATATATTCACAAATAATAAAATCCAAATTCGTTTATAGTTCCGCAAATCAACTAACAATAGTTCTAACAACTCATAATTATAAATGAACAATCAAAGGAGGATTAATGAGATGAAATACAACCCATCGAAGCTCTCAAGAATCGAAATCCCGCTTTGGTCCGGCTGGAACTTCTCCGCTTTCGATCTTCGTCTTCTTCGATAAACACTCACGAACTAGAGATTGTCCGCCTCTCAATGTCCGGGTCTTTCCCCAGCCCTCTCTCTCGATGTGGTGCCTTTCACTCTGCACTTAGATGGAGAACGAAGAGAAGAAAGAAGTGAAGAATCACCCTTCGATGCACCCGAAGAATCCATAGAAGACAGAGGTTGATCGAGTTTTGTACCCTTTCTCATTTTTGGGTATGGGCTGATAGTTAGGCGGTGAAGGGAGCATGCCTAGAGGAAGAGATTTCCCAAGAGAACTCCTAGGGGAGGACTGCTATCCAACCAATTCATAATCACTTCTAATGTCGAATCGGGATCAACTAGGACAGAAATAAAGCATTGGGTCGAACTCTTTTTTGGTGTCAAGGTAATAGCTATGAATTCCCGAAGAGGGAAGCCCAACGAATGTCAGCTCTTGCCAGTGACATAGATTGTATATACTCTCGCCGATTAAGGCAAATTCTGCGCTCCACGAAAAAACATAGGGGGGGACTTAAGGAAGGCAAAACAAAAAGTGCCCCTATGACGAACTTTTTAGCAAAAAAATAGGAGATTTCGCGGGGTTTTTTTATTCTGTTGATTCTTCTCCAAACAGGAACCACCGATTTACAAATACCATTAACCACAGAATTTAGTAAGCGGCGCCAAATATTTCTATGGATTGCTTTTTTCGCCTCTGCTGAGAGGGGAAGCTTCTAGCTACCAGCTATAGGGACAGCTGAAGATCGGCTTCCCTGTTCTCCTCGGGTTGAGAATGCCTCCTCGGGGAAGAGGGGTTGAGGTGTTAGTTTAGTGCAGTTGTATGTGGGAAGGGTAGTTTCTGGAATGTAATAGCTGCCCTTATTGATTGACTGAAGAACAGACCGATAAGCCCGGCAACATGAATAAAGGGGAAGCTCTTCGCCGTTTGTTTCCAGATTAAAAAAAAATGTTTTGGTGTTTTGTGATGTTGGGTTATGTTTTGGAGGAGTAAGAAGGATGAAAGATCACCCTTGGAGCAGCTTGGGAGCTGCTGGGACTGCCTCTACACGAGCTCTCTCCTCTTGCCCAGCTGCTGCGTTTTTCTTCTTATAGCAGCAAGTTAGGGCTGCTGATTTCCTTCGCCGCGACCACCATCGTGACCCGTGGTCGCGCTGGCTTAGTCGCGGTGCCCACTGGATCGCTTGGAGATGCTGCACCGCGAGGAGGGATGGCCGTGCTCGAGCTCGCCATGCTCACTGGATTGCATGGTTTCTGGACCGCGAGCTGGCCATGCGAGCACAGGCCGCGCTCGGTTCCTCGCGCTGCTCACTGGACGCCATTCTTCTTTTGCACCGCGAACTGGGGTGGGTCGCGTCGTCCTCGCACTGCTCACTGCCTGGGTTGGTCTTCTTCATCGCGAGGGAGTTGTGGTTGCGCTGTGCATGGCCATGTTGGTTTTTATTTTTTTTCTTTTCTTAAAACAGCAAAACGACGTCGTTTTGCACCAGCTCTTTGGTGCTAAAACGGCGCCGTTCCACTAAAGGCCAAATCCTTTAGTGCAAAACGCACCGTTTCACTAATGGCTGGGGTCAACTTTCTAAATTTACAGTTTGGCCCCAGAACTTCAATATGCTTTCATCAAGGCCCTTCCACCAAGTTACTGAAATTACACATTTTTCCCAAAAATATATAAAATCATCACTTGGGTCCCTAAACCTGCACATTCAAGAAAAACATATCAAAAGTACCAAAAATACTCAAGAATACAATTAAAAGATACGGTTTAAGGGATATAAAAATACGCAAATTATAGACCGATCAACCAGCAGGTAACCAAAAGGAATAATATGTTTTTGATCTTTGAATCGAAATCTTCAAGAGGTGCTTAATTAATACGTCTTGTTCTTCTCATACAAAGAACAAACTACCTGTAAGGACGAGAGAATAAACAAGCAAGACAACAACTTGCCATGGATCCACCACGACAACCACTACACCAGAATCCAGAGAATGCCAGGGCTCTGCCCGATTTTGCCATTCCTACCATGAAGTGAAACCAATCGACCATTCATCGACCCACTGTTGTGGCAAACAATTTCGAGATCAAGCTGGCCATTATTTAGATGATTCATAATCATGTCCAGTTTGGGGGGTTGCCAAATGATGATCCGAACATCCACTTGGAGAGCTTCTTAGAGATTTGTGACACCTTCAAGCAGAATGAGATGTCAGATGATGCGATTCGGCTGCAGATTTTTCCTTTTTCCTTAAGGGACCGAGCTAAACTATGGTTGAATTCTTTACCGTCGAATACCTTCACAACCTGGGTAGATCTAGCTTAAGCATTCCTCGCCAAATATTTTCCTCCAGGAAAGACGGTAGAGCTGAAGAACGACATTACTCAATTCCTGCAGTTTGAGATAGAGTCTTTGTACGAAGCCTGAGAGAGATACAAGGACCTGATAAAGAAGTGCCCACACCATGGCCTACCAAAGTGGCTAGTAGTGCAGACGTTCTATAGCGGTCTCGTACAGCAAAATCGTAGCATGATAGATGCAACATCGGGTGGTGCCTTGTTGAGCAAGTCAATTGATGTTCCCTATGATCTTATCAAAGAGATGTCCACAAATAGCTATCAGTGGGCGAATGAGAGAGTAACACTAAAGAGAGCAGCTGGGCCAGTAGGAGTATTTGAGATAGATAAGATTACTTCACTCAAGGCACATGTGGCGTCTTTGACCAGTCAGGTGAACAAGTGGAATGCTAATTCAGTTCAGGCTTCTACTCCCGGTTGTGACTTGTGTGGAGGGCCTCATATCAGTATAGATTGTCTGGCTGGGAGTCCTTTTACAGGGGGTACTGCAGAATAGGTGCAGTATATGCAGAACTACAACAAACAGTACAACAACCCATACTCAAACACTTACAATCCTAGGTGGAGAAACCACCCAAATTTCTCCAGGAACAATCAGCAGCAAGCTAGCAATGTCAGGCCTCCACCAGGTTTTTAGAATCAAGGCAACTTCTAAGGGAATCAGGTAACCAATCAGTAAGAGAAGAAGCCAGCCCTAGAAGATATGTTGGTCAAGTTCATATTAAAGATTGACACCAGAATGGACAACCAGGACACTGCAATGAAGAAGCTAGATGCAAAGTTTCAGCATCAACAAGCAGCCATTCAGAACCTTAAAGTACAGGTTGGTCAAATAGCCAAAGAGTCGCAGAGCATAGCTCATGGAGCATTACCCAGCAATACAGTAACCAACCCAAAAGAGCAGTGCAAGGCAAATCACATTGAGGAGTGGCAAGCAGTTTGACAATGCAGTAGGTAGTAGTCAACTACAACAAGAGTTAGAATAAAATGAAGCAAGAGTTTATTCACCTTCCACTCCATCAGCGTACCATGATGAAGAAGAGAAGAATGATGAGCCATCGCCACCAATTCCAGAAGTCAAGGCATATGTGCCTCCTGTCCCTTTTCCTCAAAGGCTCAAAAAGCACAAAGATGACAAGAACTTCTCCAAGTTCCTCGAGATCTTCAAAAAGATACACATAAACATTCCTTCTGTAAAGGTTCTAGCTCAGATGCCCACCTATGTCAAGTTCCTGAAGGAAATTCTTTCAAAGAAAAGGAAGCTTGAAGATCACGAGACTGTGGCTTTTACCGAAGAATGCAGCGCAATTATTCAGAATAAGTTGCCTCATAGACTAAAAGATCTAGGGAGTTTTAATATTCCTTGTACTATAGGCAATTCTGAATTTGTTAAAGCTTTATATGATTTAGGTGTTAGCATTAACTTGATGCCTTTTTTTATTTTTAGGAAACTAGGTTTAGGAGAGGTAAAGCCTATGATTGTGACACTTCAGTTGGCAGACCATTCTGTCATGTATTCCTATGGAGTGATCGAGGTTGTGCTGGTAAAAGTGGATAAATTCTATTTCCCCAAGGATTTCATCATGCTAGAGATGAAGGAAGATGTTGACATTCTACTAATATTGGAGAGACCATTTTTAGCTACATGAGGAGCATTGATTGATGTGCAGCTGTTGGCTCCATTTCTTGATCAAAAATGGGTCTTCATTAGTACTTTTCTTTACCTTCTTTTGTCCTGTTCGCGGGTATTTATCGAGTGCTTTTGATGGGTTCTTTGAGTGTGCAGGTCATTAGGTTCATTCGGAGAGTTCGGTTGATTTCAGCCGAAAACATGCAAGTTTCTTGCCACTTCAACAAAGTCCTTCAGAGAAAAGGAGATCAGATTTTTAGAGGGACATGCGACTTGGACTCGCTGCTTGCTCGTGAGTTGCCAAGTCGCGAAGGCAAAATACATGCACAATCCAGAGAAACACACGACTTAGA
Source organism: Xanthoceras sorbifolium (assembly GCA_003430845.1). NCBI lineage: Eukaryota > Viridiplantae > Streptophyta > Magnoliopsida > Sapindales > Sapindaceae > Xanthoceras > Xanthoceras sorbifolium. The sequence continues at coordinate 16,820,010 of CM010613.1, read as the reverse complement.
CTCGCTACTTGCTCGCAAGTTACCAAGTCGCGAGGCCATATACCTGTGCAATCCAGAGAGACACGTGACTTGGGACCGCGACTCATTCGCGAGTTGCCAAGTCGCGAGGGTATACTTCCAACAACTCCAGAGGCAGATGCGACTTAGACTCGCGACTTGGCCAAGTCCCGTGCGTGGCTGGGATGACCTAATCGGCCTGTTATAAAAGGAAGACTTGAGAGCAAATAAAAGAAGGTTCGACTAGAAAGAGAAAAAGAGGTAAATGGGGGAGAAGAAGATCACCTTGGAGACAAGATGATTCAGATTCAATCCTTGAGCCATATTCTCACATCAAGCTTGGATTTGGAGAAAGTGGAAGCTAAACGAATTTGCAATAGGAGGAGGACGAGAGTTCATCGCACCTAGAGTTTTTCTATCCCTTTCCTTCTTTATTTTCTTACTTGTAACTCTCTTTTATTATTGAAAAACATATTTGGTTGTAAATTTTTGATTATGAACTAAACTTGTAAGTTAGGGTTTTGATGAATCCTTTTAAATGAAACTTGAATGAATTGATTGTTTAATTTGTCGTGGTTGATTATTATATTGTTGAGTTGTATTATTATGCTTAATGCTTCTGAATGTGAAGGTCTGCATTTAGTTGATATTTTGGTTGTGTATGATATACTGAGAGGAGACGCCTACAACGTGCTCGATGTAATGTCCACCATAGGCAGAATTAGATAGAGATATACTAATTTGCTTGTGTGATCATATAGGGTGTTTATTGTGATTAATGCATTTTGATGCACTTAAATATACCATTGAGAGATAGGATATTAGTGCATATAGTAGTAGGTCCGATTTACCTCGAGAGGGGACTTTGAATAATTTGGATAAATATGGTCATCAACATGAATAATTAAACTGGATTAATGTGCTGTCATGAAAATCGATTGGATGGATTAGGTGAATTCAAATACCTTAGCTCATCTCTCATATTGGTTGTTTGCTTACTTTTTATGTTATCTTATTTCTACCTTTTATTTTCCTCTTTTAAACCTTCCGATTTTCCAAATAGATACAGGCTTAGTTAACTTTAGTACTCAATGCCTAAAAATAGATATAGGCAAGTAAAAGAATCGATCCCACAGAGATTAATGATTTAATTACTATTCTAATTCTAATTTAATTAAAACTGAAAATTAAAAGTCTTTGAAGTTGATTGGAATTCTAAAAAGTAATTTAAACTAAATTAAAACACTTGAGAAAAGAGTTTGAGTTTGTGAAAGAATAAGAAGAGAAATTAGGTCATCGATATCCAAACATATTCACTCATGCATCAACTATAGTATGAAAGTATCTATTCAGGTTCAGGATTCGTTCTTAATTCATGTATGGTAATCACCTTTCAAATTATTTAACCAAGTATTTCTAAGTTGATAATCACCGCTACCATTAGGTCATGAATTCAGTAATTAACACAAATAACCCATTAAGATCTAAGAACTTTAAGAATCAACACATAATTTTATGATAAACATACAAATCATGCATCAATCATTCATTAGAGATATATAACAACAAATAGCACGTAACAACGATTATCCCATTTAGAAGTTATATAACCTTAAATTGGCATGTAACAACGATTATCCCAATTCTCGAATTCTCAAATAATAATAATTTTTTATAATCTAATGAAACTCAGAACTAGTACGTAACAACGATTATCTTAGTTCATCAACAATAGAATTATAAACAATAAACAATTAAATCATGAATAATACTTGAATCTTTGAATAAAAAAGAATTGATAGTTGTTTAACATGAGCCAATTAATGTTCTTCACATTGATTCCCTAATTATGGATTAGTTACACATCATATAAAAGTAAACAATAAAAAGAGAATTATATAAGAAAGAACTCATGGCGATAATCCAAAAGTTTCTCAATCTTCTTGTTCTTCTTCTCTTTGATTGCTTCTTGATCTATGATTGATGGAGGATGGCTTCAATGGTATATGGAAGAATTTATGTGTGGTAGGGAAGGAGATTTGGTGGGGGGAATGGTCCCCTTTGGTGGCTTGGGAGCCCCCCTCTTCATTCTCCTTAGTTATGATGGCAATAGATGATTTTATAGGTTAAAAACGAGTTGAATACGAATCCGAGTCAAACTCTGATGAAATCAATGCCCGAAATCTGCTACCATAATATGCTACCGCAGCTTTAGGTCACAGTTTTCTTGAAGCAATCATCTTGGCTGCTATTGAATGTTGCGCGTGCGGTTCTTAGTCGCAGTTTTCGGCCTAACTGCGCACTTTTACGAAAAGGAGCATAACTTCCTTTAGAAAACTCCAAATCACGAACCGTAAAATTTATTGGAAAGTAGATATCTAGAGCTTTCTACACATAAACCCCGTTCATCTTGGGGAATATTTGGCAGCCCTCGAAATATGACAGTTCGGTACCACAAATCTTCCAATTTCCAATTTTGATATTTTTAGCTCCAAAACTCTTCAATTAAGCTTAATTCCTTAATTATGGATAATAATCTATAAAATGCTCACAAAACACATTAACAACCAATTTTACTTGAAAACATCGTATAAATAATAGGAAAATAAGGGCCTAAAACATGTACAAAAATAGTGTGATCAAATACTCCCAAACCTATCTTTTGTTAGTCATCGAGCAAAACGGAAAGAAACAAAATAAAAAACAAAATAAAAATTAATCTAGGCCACTTTCGTAGGGAAACACGATGGCACTTAGCATGTGCCACAAGCCTTTAAACCCCTACGTGTCCTTAGTAGGAGAAGTTTAGTCTCCTGAGGTTTACCAGCAATGATACCCACAAACGTTCCCTATTATGTAACAATGCGAAGAGAATGCAATATGAAATTTATCAAGGAACAAAAACACATGTTCAATTCAATTTTCAGATATTAATAACATATCGAAGTTGTTCATATGTCACAATTTATGCACATCCACACTTAATCGCTAAATGTTAGAAACAAATGTGCTATGAGACCTAGAATCGAATTCGACTTGACCCTAATTCTCACAGGAAAATACTCTCAATATCGCTCGAATCCTAGGCGTACACTCTTAATCGATATATGCGAAGGGAAGGTGTAACACCCCCCGACCCGACCCGACTGGATCGACTCAGGGAGCGCTACCGGGTTATCAAAACTTTACTTAATTCACTTTATAAATTTCAAAACAGTGAAAATCATATAACTGATATTTTAAAAATATGTTACTAGTGAGCCCATCAAACTTTATTTTCAAAAATTTCGGCAGAGTTTCCTCTATTTTTCTAATTTCCCAAAACCTGTTTTCAATAAAACAAATATAATACAATGTAATTCCAACACTTCTATGTCCACATTTTCAAATCAATGCGCACTCTGCCGTTTAGTGCGACTTCCAAACAGTTTCAAATAAAACATATAGAATTAATATTTACAAACATTTGAAAAGAATATAAATCATAAAGCAATTATTACAAAACATATATATACATGTCGAATTACAGATTTCTGTATATGCATGCTTAACTAAATACAATATACAATTTAAAATTCAATTATAACTAATCAAAAGAAACTGTGACTCTGGACCTTTAATCTGCTGTTACTTCTTCTCTATTCTTTGTTTTCCCCTGTGTCTCTGATATCTGCGCGTGATAAAATCAACGTACTAAGTAATAATGCCTAGTGGGTATACACTAAACTCAAGTATCAAAAATAATAATCATTTCATAATAAAAATATTCCTATATGATCATATAAAAACATTTCAATCTTCACCTTTCTCACTGAAAGACATCATATAAAAACAGTTTAATAAAAACATCTAAATGAAATCAGTAACGCATACAACATTTAGTTGTCAATTCTGTTATAATCATTTTATTCATTCTGTAACATTTTATTTATATAAACATTTTCTTTTCCATCTGACCATACACTCATTATACATTTATATATCTGTAACATCAGTGTAACGTTCACTTCCGGGATTCGCCTAAACTGGACTAAGCCAGGTTTGCCCTGCGAGGTGTAACTGTCAGGAATATCCACAATATCTATCTCCGGGATTCGCCTAAACTGGAATATACCAGGTTTGCCCCGCGAGATACAGCAATCATGGATACAATGCAAGGTCTATCTCCGGGATTCGCCTAAACTGGACCATTCCAGGTTTACCCCGCGAGATATAACAGTCATGGATACAGTGCACTGACTATCTCCGGGATTCGCCTAAACTGGCCTCAGCCAGGTTTGCCCCGCGAGATACAGCAGTCATCACTATCAGTACAATGGCTATCTCTGGGATTTGCCTAAACTGGACCTTGCCAGGTTTGCCCCGCGAGATGCATCAGTCATAGATACAGTGCAATGGCTATCTCTGGGATTCGCCTAAACTGGACTATGCCAGGTTTGCCCCGCGAGATACAATAGTCTCAACTCGTTATATTCAACAATAATTCACAAATCAAAATTACATTCACGTATCAGAATTTACAAACAATATTCGTAATACAAACTTCGAAATTGTTATATCAAAACCTTTCATTTCTTTCAAAATCAACGAGTAATTTCACAAAGCCAAAACTTTCATATCAATACATTCTACAATTATTTTCAAATCTTATTTATGAAATTCCAAACATTACTCTCAAAACGATTTATTCAAAACCATAGAAATTCCATAAACAAAACAGTTTAATGCTCAAACATTATTTTAAAACAGTTTCTAACAATATTCGTAAACAAAACAGAATTATACAAAATCCATACATAAATTTAATGCTCAATTTAACGAAATATCGAAAATTCAAATGAAAATATATAACGAAAATTATCACAAATGCAGAGATCAGTGTACACCTACCTGGATTCTGTTTTTACGCCTGTTTCCTTCTGGATTTCCCTTTTTCCCTTTCTCTTTCCCTTTTTCTCTTTCTTCTTCTATTTTCTTTTCTTCTTTTTGTTTTCTTCTTCTTTCTCTTTTCTTTTTCTCTTCCTCTTCTTCCTCTTCTGCTTCTTCTTCTTGTTCTTCTCTCTCTTCTTCTTCTTTTTCTTCTCTTCTTCTTCTTTTCTTTCTTTCTCTGTCTCTCTCGGTCTCTCCTCTCTGTTTTCTCCTTTCCTGTTTTTCTGGGGCTTTCTGCGACGAATTATTTTTGTTATAATCGTTCGGTCGTCGCGACCTGTGGTCGCGCCACCAGGTCGCGTTGCTCACTGGAGCAACTCCACCGCCTTCATCGCGATCACACATCGCGGTACCCTGGTCGCGATGGTGGTCGCGATGCTCACTGCCAGGATTTTCACTTTTCGTCGCGAGCCAGTCAGCGCGATCTGTGGTCGCGGTGACCAGGTTGCGTTGCTCACTGTCCTAAAATACCACCTACCTGGATTCCGTTTTTACGCCTGTTTCCTTCTGGATTTCCCTTTTTCCCTTTCTCTTTCCCTTTTTCTCTTTCTTCTTCTATTTTCTTTTCTTCTTTTTGTTTTCTTCTTCTTTCTCTTTTCTTTTTATGTTCCTCTTCTTCTTCTTCTTCTTCTTCTTCTCTCTCTTCTTCTTTTTTTTCTTCTCTTCTTCTTCTTTTCTTTCTTTCTCGGTCTCTTTCGGTCTCTCCTCTCTGTTTTCTCCTTTCCTGTTTTTCTGGGGCTTTCTGCGACGAATTATTTTTGTTATAATCGTTCGGTCGTCGCGACCTGTGGTCGCGCCACCAGGCCGCGTTGCTCACTTGAGCAACTCCACCGCCTTCATCGCGATCACATATCGCGGTACCCTGGTCGCGATGGTGGTCGCGATGCTCACTGCCAGGATTTTCACTTTTCGTCGCGAGCCAGTCAGCGCGATCTGTGGTCGCGGTGACCAGGTTGCGTTGCTCACTGTCCTAAAATACCATTTTTCGCCTCGAGTAGCTCATCGCAACCTGTGGTCGCGGTGAGGGGTCGCGGTACACACTGCCCCAGTTTTTCACTCCTTTTTCTTCATGCATCATTTCTGGACCGTTCCATCTGGTCCACCTGAAAATCATAAAAATAAACATACTTTTAATTACGTTTTACATCCCTCAACTCACAAAAATTTTATCCACATATTCAAAATTAATTACTCGAAATTTGGGATGTTACAGAAGGTATGTATAAGAAATTCAAAAATTTCATCACATATGTAAATTAAAATAGAAAGACGCTCAGATATTTTAAAATTATACTCATGAAAGAATTCAGATGCTATGAACAGAATAATCACAATGCCTACTTATGCAAGTTAATCAGAATTACTGTAAGATCGATAGGACTTTCTTAAAGGTTGTAATGGGGCCACAAATAATGGTTAACAATGGAGGGAATGGAATTCAAAGAACTTAGAATCACATTGAAAGATTTATAAGTTTAGAAAACACACACCAACTCTTTTCTGCTTCTTTTCTTGGTATCCAAGCTTTCACACTAAACTTTTGATTTTTTTTTTTATCTCTTTGTTTTGAGAGACTTCACTTAGTATTTACTATTTTTCTCAATTTTGAAGGATGCCTTTATTTCTTTTTATTTTATCATTGAAGAGTTTCTTTCGTGTTTTTCGAAATCTTTTTCAGTTTCGAATCTATTCAATGTGATCTTAAGTTAAAAGGTATGGCAATTTTTTTTTATTTTAATATGGTGATTTGGGGTAAGGAAAACACGGTGACGAAAGAAAAAATTTATTCGTATTTGGCTTCAAATGAGGTTATGGAGCACATAAATAAGACGAAATTTGGCCTTTTCAAAGTTCAGACACACATAGCCTAAATCACTTCTTACAGATTATCCAATTCACTAATATAGTAAGCTTGCAATTTATTCAATTATAGCAGTTCATAGAATCCAAAGCAAATCCTATAGAGATCCATCTATTTCAAAGAATAAGCACGAACAGTGTATAGAGTGAAAAACAATAAACCCTCTCAGAAATAACATTAAAAAGTTCAATAATTCACAAGGGTGGTCTCCACTATTTATCCTAGAATCTCAAGCACATCGTTTCTATATAAAGTTCAAAACATGCAGAATATGATTCCTTGCTCAGTATGATTCTTAAGATATCAAATTAATATCTAATAATTGAAAAATCACATGTATGTTGTTAAATTTGACAAATTCACATTGTTTCAAGAACGCATGACATTATTACACTACAAAGCAAATTTTCTCAAACTGTTGAATTTTATATTTGACCTACGTCCAGTCTCCAGTAAATATCTTGAAACATATTTGGTGGATTTTGACGAAATTTTATATTAAAAAAGTAGACATGAAAACAAACAACTTTCATTCAGACACAATCCCTAAATTCGTTTGGGAATATAGTGAAATCGGATGTTGAAAACATATCACGTGCAGATTTTCAAAAACAGGGCAACGCCCTTGACCTTTGGTCGAAGAAATAGTCATAGTACCACCTAGAAATTTACATTCTTTATAGATTCGGAATCGGCACGAAAACATAAAGAACGCCTGCACGGACGAAAAAATTTATTTCCTCACCAAACAGTACAGTTTTAATAAAATATTTGCCTAAAATTTTTTTAAAACAAGGCACTTTTTCACAGAGTTTGAACAAAAATAAAAAACAAAAACAAAAACGAATTCACACCCCCATACCTAATCTAAATATTGTCCTCAATGTTTATGTGATATGGATGTATGGACAATGAATACATAAAGTATAGAATTTATGAACTCTAAACACACAAATAAAAACAAGAAAAAAAAAACTAACAACAAAAACTAGAAAAACAAAAACTAGAATTAAAAAGAATTACCTAGGTGGGTTGCCTCCCATCAAGCACTTTATTTAATGTCTAGGCGAGACGTGAAGTAAGGTCTATCCCTTTGTCGATGGATCATCGTCCAAATATAGACCCAATTGATGCTTATATTTTGGGATTCAATCTCCTCTTGAACTTTCTCAATTTGGAAGCTTCGTTCAGCAAAATGTGAATAACTTTGAATTTTCTACCTGAAAAGCACACAAACTCACATTGTTAATAAAAAATTTCATACCTTGTTTGAGATCTTTTCGGCAGCGCTTTTTAGGAATAAGTTGAAAATTAATTACAAGGATCGATCCCACAGAGATTGATGATTTAATTACTATTTTAATTCTAATTTAATTAAAACTGAAAATTAAAAGTCTTTGAAGTTGATTGGAATTCTAAAAAGTAATTTAAACTAAATTAAAACACTTGAGAAAAGAGTTTGAGTTTGTGAAAGAATAAGAAGAGAAATTAGGTCATCGATATCCAAACATATTCACTCATACATCAACTATAGTATGAAAGTATCTATTCAGGTTCAGGATTCGTTCTTAATTCATGCATGGTAATCACCTTTCAAATTATTTAACCAAGTATTCCTAAGTTGATAATCACCACTACCATTAGGTCATGAATTCAGCAATTAACACAAAGAACCCATAAAGATCTAAGAACTTTAAGAATCAACACATAATTTTATGATAAACATACAAATCATGCATCAATCATTCATTAGAGATATATAACAACCAAATAGCATGTAACAATGATTATCCCATTTAGAAGTTATATAACCTTAAATTGGCACGTAACAACGATTATCCCAATTCTCGGAATCTCATAATTATTATTTATAATCTAATGAAACTCAGAACTAGCACGTAACAACGATTATCATAGTTTATCAATAATATAATTATAAACAATAAACAATTAAATCAAGAATAATACTTGAATCTCTGAATTGAAAAGAATTGATAGTTGTTTAACATGAGCCAATTAATGTTCTTCATATTAATTCCCTAATTATGGATTAGTTACACATCATAGAAAAGTAAACAATAAAAAGAGAATTAAGAAAGAAAGAACTCATGGTGATCATCCAAAAGCTTCTCAATCTTCTTGTTCTTCTTCTCCTTGATTGCTTCTTGATCTATGATGGATGGAAGATGGCATGTATGGAATAATTTGTGTATGGTAGGGAAGGAGATTTGGTGGGGGAATGGTCCCCTTTGGTGGCTCGGGTGCCCCCCTCTTTGTTCTCCTTAGTTATGATGACAAGAGATGATTTTATGGGTTGAAAACAAGCTGAATACGAATCCGAGTCAACCTCTGATGAAATCTATGCCCGAAATCTACTACCATAATCTGCTACCGCAACTTTAGGTCGCAGTTTTGTTAAGCAATTATCTTAGCTGCTATCGAATGTTGCGCGCACGGTTCTTGGTCGCAGTTTTTGGCCTGACTGTGCACTATAACGAAAAGGAGCATAACTTTCTCTAGAAAACTTCAAATCACAAACCGTAAAATTCATTGGAAAGTAGACATCTAGAGGTTTCAACACATAAGTTGCTCGTAACCCAGTTCATCTTGTGGAACATTTGGCAGCCCTGGAAATATGACCGCTCGGTACCGCAAATCTTCCAATTCTTCAATTTTGATACTTTTAGCTCTAAAACTCTTTAATTAAGCTTAATTCCTTAATTATGGATGATAATCTACAAAATGCTCACAAAACACATTAACAACCAATTTTAATCGAAAACATCGCATAAATAATAGGAAAATTAAGGCCTCAAACATGTACAAAAATAGTATGATCAGTCATATACTCTCCCAAGCGACAACTGATGAGATGCCTCATTTACTACAAAAAACATGACCTGTAGTAACAATAAATATTTGCCACTAGAAAAGAAAAATTTATCACAATATTAATATTGTGACATAAAAAGTGTCACTATAAAATTATCACATTTGGTCTCATCACTAAAAGTATTAGTGACGGTTAAAGTCATATCGTCACTATGATTAATGACCGAATTTTATATGTGTCACAAACTATGACTTTTAGTGACGAATTATTAGGGAATCTTAATCAGTAACAAAATAAAATTTGTGTCACTATGCATAAATTTAGTGACAGTTAACTATTTAAAAATGTGTCACTATGCACATATTTAGTGACGATTTATTATTTAAATATTATGTTACTATTTACAAATATAGTGACTATTAATCATTGAAAAAATTTGTTACTATACAGAAACTTAGCGACACTTAATTATCTGAAATTGTGTCACTGTATGCAAACTTAGTGACAATTAATCATATAAAAATTTTGTCACTGTATATAAACTTAGTGACAGTTAATCATATGCAATTTGTATACAATTTTAGTGATAGTTAATTGCATATAATTAGTGTTACTATATGTAAACTTAGCGAGTAGGCCTTCATTGACTCTACCTCGGCATTGACTCTGGCTCTCCTCCTCCATTGATTTCTAGGTTCTTCATCAGGTTCTTTGTAGAGAGCAAAACAAACCCACCACCAGGCGGCACAGGCACCGTTGTGGTGGTGAAGATGGCTAAGGAGTTCGACACCACCACCGTTATCGCCATGTTGATTGCGATGGCCATCACCACATTTTGGCTCGTCATATTTACTGCTATTTCTTCAATGAAACTTGCTATAACAAAAAAAAAAAGTTAAAAAATAAAAAACAAAACAGAGATACAAATTTAGTACTTTGCCCAAAAAAAAAAAACCACAGTTGTTGTTGAGATTGAGAAAATCTGAAACAAGAACTCACCCATTTAAGGGAATGTTTGAGGTGGGTTTTTGTGAAAGGAGAGTGAAGAAACAAACGGACGATGAGGAGGTGCGTATCCCACTACTAATCCCTCCGCCTCCTGCAGAATGAAAAATCGAGTACAAAGTAATGAGTATTACAACAAATAAATAGCACAAAACTAAGCAAACCCATAAACAAATATCAATAAATTCACACATAAAAAAACAATAAAAGATACAATGACAAAAGAAAAAGAACCTAATCCAAAAAGAAGAAAAAAAGTTGTAAGTCAACGATATGAAGAAGAAAACTCTAATAGGGCATTTAATAAAACAGTTAATGTGCAATCAGCTTACACTAAATTGCAAAGACTATCTATAGCAGACTACGATATGAAGAGGGGAGAAGAAAAAAAATCATAGAAGGTCTTAATAGAAAAAAATCAGAGAAAGTTTACATACCTATATTCCTCTACAACTGCTTTGGTTAATTTCTACTTACTTTCCTTCACTTTCTTGAACTTTCTTGGGAAAGTAATAAATCAATAATGTGATAATGGTGGAAAAGAAAAGTTTGAGATAAAATTTTTGTTTGAAACTAGAATATAATTGGGTAAAGGATAGAGAAAATATGGTGACTGAGTTGTGGTGAAACAATGAATTGCTTTGACGGGTAGGTTTGAGACCAAAAAAAAATAAATTTGGCAATATTAAATTTAATTCCAAATATGATAACCCAATCCTAATTCTTATAAATCTAAAAAAGAAGAAATGAGTATGTTCCTTATATGAAGAGAGGTTGTTGTATAAGATTTTCTTGGATGTTAAATGAATTCGAAGCAAATAACTCTATTTTGTTTTAGGTGTTTTTTTTGTCATAAATTATTTAAATGTATTTTTTTTATAATTTAATTTTTTGACTAATGATATTGATTGTCACAAATTATCTATTTTTTTTTATTTTTCGTGACAAATTATAAAATTATAAAATCTGTCATAAAATTGATCATCTAATTTGTATTAATTGATCACTTTTTTATCAATTAATTTATAAAATATTATTTTTTTTTTCTGTCATTCAATAAACAAATCTATCAAAATATTAACAAGTTAATAGCACTACCTCCATATATATGAATGCCTCTAATTGGTTAATAGGGTTTAGAAATCATAATAAAAATAAAATAAATAAATAAAAGACCGTAATTTGTGATAAAATAAAAAAAGTTGGAACAATTAATTTTAATACTGTTATAATTGTATGAGTCACAAAATAATTTTTTATTTTTTATTTTTTTTACAAGTTAATTTTGTGACTAATTTTATTAATTGTCAGAACTTACTTAATTTTTATTCAATTGTGACAAATTATTAGAAAAAAATCTCAATTGAAACAGAGTTTTTAATAGACAATTTGGAAAAGAGATTTTGATCCACAAACATAATGACAAATAATTAAATCTGTCACAAAATAATACCTACAGTGATACATTTTAGATATGTCACTAAAAAATGTGTCACTACAGGTCACTTTTTTTTGTAGTGATTATTGTGGACGCCGGCATACCTTGAAACCACGCGAACCATTAAAGCGACGCGTCAGCCCTGGCTATCACCGTAGATAACTGAAAAGACATCAATAAAGACCTCTACGGTCGACATCTAACGCTTCACCTTTCGGATCATATGAAGCACTTATGTCTCTGCACGACACCTGGTCGACGACTGCCAAACTCTATCACCTTCGTGCAACAATAGTCGTCTTCAAAATTTGAAAGGTTCCACTCGACCATGTCAACCTCTCTCAAACAAATTTCACACCGCCTGTAAAATACATAAGCTGTGGTCGACTATTATCACTTTCACGACTTTAACAAAGTCAAGTGCTAAACTCAGCTCGACACACCGTCTAAATTTCGAGCTCTCTTGTGTACTCTCTAAGTTTTAGAAAAACTAAAAGAGTAGGGGGCAAACTACAGTGGTTAAAAATAATCCAAAAGGTTTAGACCTAAAAGACAGCCCAAAATAATTAGAAACAACCTAAAAAAACAAGGCCTAAGCGCTCGACAGGCGCAATGACAGGCCCTACAGGTTTTTATGTATTTTGTATTTTGTTAAGTTCTCTAAAATCTTTCAAACATATTTTTAATGTTTCCTTGTCCATCAAGGATTTTTTATGGAATTTGAAAGCAAGATAATCTCCTAATTAATAAGTCTTTTATTTTTAGAAAAGATAATCTCTTTTTTATAGGAAAATATTAATTACCTTCCTTGTTGAATCAGAAAGTCTAATTGGTCTTTATTTCCTACTACAATTGAAATTAGTGTTTATTATAAATAGTGAGCTTATGCTTTGATTTTTGTTTAGGCCAAGTAAGTCTCTTTTACTAAGCCTTACTATTGCTCTCTTTTATTTTTTATTGAATTATCTTATTCCTCTCATATATCTTTGTTGTTTTAATGCTTCGTTGTTTAATGTTATTGTGAAAGAATAAAGAGTTTTTTTTATATAGACTATTATTATTTGCATTGAGCGTAATTGCATAGTCTATTCATAACATGTCCTTAATCATGCATGTTATTTGATTTTTCATGTTTTATTGAGTACATAGATCTGATCTCATAATTCGAGAGAATACAACGCTCCTCTACAAGTTCAAGCTCACAAGCTATATGACCAAGCAACACAACGATATCTTTCTCTAGCTTTTCCAACCAAATGTATTTCACACAACTTAATTCTTCGGGTAATTTCGTTAACAAATGTGTCCCGCATCTCCAAATAAAACTACGAGTTCCATGTGACCACAACCATGTGTCATCAATAAGATTCATAAAATCTTCTACATTAAGACTCATCGGACGATGCAGACTAAACTCAGAAGCTTTTAACCCCATTAGGAAATCTTACCTTATAATGATCTTATCCATCTACAAGGTACAATGAAACGAAATTTTATTCCAGATTGCATAATTAATTAAAGAAGGAAATTTAATTAAACTCAGAGTCCCTAACTTATCTCAAAACATCACTTTTTTACTTATCATTTTGTTTTTAATCCATTGAATCCCTAAATTATAAAAAATAAATCAAATTGGTCCTTATGTTAGTACACCGTTGGTAAAACTTAATTGTTCTAGAGGTATTTTGGTCTTTTACCGTTAACCAAACTTAATGGTTCTAGGGGTATTTTAGTATTTTATATGTCAATTTGTTTTTTTACAAAAAAAAAAAAAAAACTTATCCAATCAAGAAATGTCACATCATCTATTAATGTGAAATAACATAAATACCCCAGTTAAAAAAAATAAGAAATAACATTAGATATTAAAATAATAAAATAAATAAAAATGAAAAAAATTAATTTTTTTTAAAAATGGAGATTATATTAAAAAGGAAATTTTTTTTAATAAATAAATAAAACAATAGTTTTTGGGTTTGATGGAGATTAAATCTGGAAATTGGATCTTCATTCAACCCAAAAAAAAAAAAAATTATCTCTATTGCTGAATTAGCGATGAAGGATGCATCATCGCTAAAGATCCAGCGATGGGATCTCCATATTTATCGCTGGAAGCGATAGAGGATGGACCAACGATGCAGGATGTCCTCCATCGTTAGATCTCCAACAATCGAGCTCGACCTCCATCGCTGGATATCCAGCGATGATGGATCTCCAGCGACGGATATCCATCTCCGTCGCTGGAGATCCAATTTTTTTTTTGGTTGGATGGAGATATCTAATAGACGGTAGATACCTAATTTGAAGATTGAATCTCTATCCAATCCAAAAATAATTTTTTTAAAATTTCTTTATTATTTTTTAATATCATTTTTTAAAATAATTTTCAATATAATCTCCACCGTCCATTAGATTGATGGACAACAAAGATCTATTTAAGTTTTTTTTTTAAATTAAGAAAAAATGGCCATATTACTCTTATGATAAAGGTCAAAATAGATTATTAACACCAAAAATTGGCCCATTAACCAAAAAGAATTGTTGAAGAGAGAGAAGAGATTTTCGTAGTCCAAGTCAACCTCCAGAGAAGAAAGCACACCCCTAACCCCGGAGAAAATTCAGAGGGGACAAAACCTCCTCAGAATTCTTGCTCTACAGGTTTTCCCGCCAAAAACCCTACTGGGGACCATTCCGTTCTAACACCCCGACACCTTAGCAAGCTGAGAATTGATAGAGACTCGGAGGAATGCTGCAATCACAAAGACGCTCAAAGAAAATAAAAGGGTCCACAAATGAATCCTACGGCTCCGGCGCAAGACTTTAGGGATAAGGAAACCCATCAAGCGACATATGCGTGACACCTTAGCAAGGAAAAAGGACATAAGGAATGTCATTTACCACTAGGAAAGGTGCTGAAAAATATAGAAGCAAACCTAGGGTTCTAACATAACTGAGCCTTTGCCCAGACGAAAGCAACAAAAGTACTTTCTGTTAAGACCCCATGGACATGTCAACAACGTTAACAAGCTGGGAACAGCCCAGCTGACATCCATATCACACTCAACCAATGCTAGCTTGCTAAAGAGACACCTAGACGCTTACTCACCTCACACCCTGGCAATAATTCTACATGGACGCATCCCAGTCCTTTAGAGCATGTGCCCACCATTCGACAAGTATAAAGGGAGTAAAGAGAGATAATGGTGTAATTTCCTAAAGGAAGTACTCCTACCAACTGAAATTACCTTATTACCCTCATGCCCACCTAACAATCTCTGTAAATACCCTGCATTTGAGGTTTGGGTTTGTATTTGTGGGGACATTGGAGCTCGTTGGAGTCAGTGAGAAGATTGTGCCTCGAGATCTCAGATATTCCTAAAATCTCAAGGATAGGATAGGTCTACGTCACCGTTACTTTTACTGGGTCTGGTGAGACTTGGTTTCCTTTAACTTGGTCTAAACCACTGGTGGGTAATTGATGGGTCTCTGGGCTCGAGCTTTTAGTGCTTTTTGGGCTTCGTTTTATAGCTTTGGGTCAGTTATCAGTCCAAGTCTTTTTTGTACATTTTTTGACCACTACAAAGATGAAATTCAAACTCTACTTATTCTGGAGCACATGCTAGAGAGTTGGAAAAATATAATCCAGTTAATCAGTGGGTCATTTGGGAAGACAAAACTGAAATTCCAAGAAGTTATAAACATGATTATGATTGAGGAAATCAGGAGACATGAAGAGCGGGTGGTAGTTGTTGTCTAATTTTCACGAATGAAAATATTATGTAAGTGTACAAAGTCGACATAAGTAATAAAAAGTGAATCGAGTATCGTTTCCACGAAGACTTTATTAGGATGCTAAGTACCAAAATTAATTAAGCCTAATTCTATTTGAAAAATCGAATATGGAATGTTTTACTAACTAAATTATTTAAACTAAACTAATCAAACAATTGATCAAAAATTAAAGAGATGAATATATCAAAGAGAATGATATTCAAGATTTTCAATTTCACCTAATCCGTCTTATTTAATTCATGAAAGCAAACTATTGAGAATCAATTGTTATTGTTGATATTCGTGTTTAACTAAATTAATCAACATACCCACTCAAGTCATGCTGAAGTTATTACCACACATCAATATTCTATCCCTCAATGAATATTATATGCATGACAATTAAATTAGTATAATAAACACATATGAAGATCACACAAGTAAATTAGTATATATCTATCTAATTATACTTATAACAGACATATATCGAGTACGTTGTGGACATCACTTCTCAATCTGTAACACACAACCATAAAATTAATTTAAATGCAGGTCCTTATACTTAGAAGCACGTAGCACAATAATATCCACTCAACATTAAACAAGTAATCTCAATAAAAACGATTAATTCATTCAATAATTTAGAAAAGGATCCGTCATCATCCTAACAAAGAGAATTAGTTCATATTTGATAAGGAAATACAAAACATGGGGAATATATTCCTAAACATGACTAATCACAAGAAAACAAATGGAGAAAACGGTAAGAAATTTTTTTTTTTGGAGAAAATTCACTCTCGTTTCTCTTCTTTGGGAAGCATCTGCTTGCCCAATTGGTCGGAATTGATGATGTGAATGTGTGAAGGTAGTTGAATCTCCAAAAAATCTTATCTAATCATCTTCGAGTCTTATTTTGGTTGAATTTCGTTCTTCTATTTACATGAGAGAAGAGTTTTGATATTTTTAAGTGTCCTTGAAAGATCCGAAAAACCCCTATTGTGAGTTTGGGCGTGACCAATAATCGTATGACCGAACTCGCAACACTCTCGGTTCTTCAGCTCAACTCCTTAGGAATTTGACCTCGCATGTGGCAAGTGTAATAATGTCATAATTAATGTGACCTTGGGAATGAGAGTTGGGACCCCGTTGAGAATATTTGGGCCTCAACTTTGGGCTTCACAAAATCTGGACGAAGCAGTGAGAGAGTGGAGCCCGTCTTGTCGTCTTAGTGGTTACGTGATATCAGCAACAACTCCGATCGGCAAGCAGACTTCCACTGAGAAGACAAAAGAAGTCTCGAGAGAAAATGATGATATTGGAGACTCGAGTGCAGAAACCAAACACCCTTTTTAAATCCCATATTTTCAGGCCCAGCAGCAATGGCGGAGATCATGTTCTCTCCTTTTTTCCACGTCTCGTCTCTTTCAAATCCACACCGTTCTTTTACACCATCAAAATCACCTAAGAAAACCCATCAAAGGTGTACACAATGGTTCATGTTTCTGACCAAAAAAAAAAAAAAAGTAACAGAAGCAGCAGAAGGAAGAAGCACTACTCTGTAAAGTGTAGAGTTGACTTCAAAAAGTGATTATCACTGCTCAAATATCGTGACTCCCGTGTTTATTCTTTGACTCTTGTCTTCATCAATCAATCAATTGTGGTATTTCTATTCTGCCTCTCCTTCTCTCTGTAAAGGTAGAGCTGTCTCTGACTCGTTTTCTTTCTTATCTCTTAACTTTATGGTTTTTATTTATGTTCTTCGGCTTCTATGCCTTTATATCTCACTCTCAGTTGGGTATCAGCCATTTAGTCATTGCCACCGCTGAGTCCACTTTTTCTTTTCATTGTTGTTATCAGTCATTTTAGTTATTGTTCAGTTTTCAATTTGGGTTGTTTGTTGATTTGTTTAGTTATAATATGTAAACCAGTTTACATTGTTGGTCTTCCTATACTTGCATGTCATTTTGTTATAGGAATTATCTTGAATCTCCATTTCCACAAGTCATGTAATCTTCTCCTTTGGAATTCTTTTAGTTGTTTTTGATCGATCATAAATGGAAAGGCCGTGTAATTCTTCCCATATCCAAAAGCTATTTTTATTCGTGTTGACAGTTTGCTTTCATGTCATTTCAGTGACATCGTTAAATGAAGAGGGTGTTATTCTCTTGAACTTTAAAGATTCCCTTAATGACTCCAGCAACAATCTTGAAAGCTGGAATTCGTCGGACTTGACTCCATGCAATTGGATTGGTGTAGGGTGTACAGATTTTAAGGTAACATCTGTAAATCTCCACGGCCTTAACTTGCATGGTAGTTTATCTTCAAGTATCTGTAATCTTCCTCAATTAGTTGAGTTCAATATGTCCACGAATTTTATCTCTGGTTCCATCCCTAAAGATCTTGCTCATTGCAGTAAGTTAGAGATTCTTGACCTTTGCACGAATAGACTACATGGAGAAATACCGACCCAACTATTCTCAATTAACCCACTTAGAGAGCTTTATTTGTGTGAGAATTACATTTTTGGTGAAATTTCTGAGGAGATTGGAAATTTACTCTCTCTAGAAGAACTTGTAATCTACAGTAACAATCTCACAGGTGCAATTCCACTGTCAGTTAGTAAGTTGAGGCAGCTGAGGGTTATTAGGGCTGGTCATAATTTTCTCTCTGGTCCAATACCTTCGGAAATCAGTGAGTGTGAAAGCTTACAGGTTTTGGGGTTGGCACAGAATAGTCTAGAAGGTTGTCTTCCTAGTGAGCTTCAGAAACTGAAGCATCTTACTGATTTGATCCTTTGGCAAAACGATTTATCATGTGAGATCCCTCCCGAGATTGGGAATATCAGTACTCTGGAGTTGCTTGCCTTGCATGAAAATTCTTTCAGTGGAGTGCTTCCGAAAGAGCTTGGGAAGTTATCCCGATTGAAAAGATTGTACGTTTATACCAACCAGTTGAATGGAACAATTCCTCTTGAACTAGGGAATTGCACAAGTGCTGTTCAGATAGATCTTTCTGAAAATTGCTTAAGTGGGTTCATACCAAGAGAGTTGGGTCAGATTCCTAATCTCCAGTTGCTTCACCTATTTGAAAACCGTCTTGAGGGAAATATTCCAGAGGAGCTTGCACAGTTGACACGACTTGAAAATTTAGACTTGTCCATAAATAACTTAATTGGTAGGATTCCTCTGAAGTTGCAGAACCTTAAATATCTCGTGGATTTGCAACTTTTTGACAATCGTCTTGAGGGAACTATTCCACCCCTCATTGGGGTATACAGTAACCTTTCAATTCTTGACATGTCTGCAAATAATCTTGGTGGTAGCATACCTCCATACCTTTGCAAGTATCAGAAATTGAATTTTTTGAGCCTTGGGTCAAATAGGTTGTTTGGAAATATTCCTCATGATCTAAAAACTTGCAAGTCTCTTATGCAGCTAATGCTAGGAGACAACCAACTTACAGGTAGTCTCCCTGTTGATATGTATAAGCTTCAAAACCTTTCTGCTCTCGAACTTTATCAGAACCGTTTCTCAGGACTGATACCCCCCGAGGTGGGCAAGCTTCGGAATTTAGAGAGG